>JAMYXO010001946.1:12500-26331 GCA_033310375.1 Conus canariensis | reverse complement strand
ACCAGGAGGAAGTGATTGGCCGGGATCTGCACCTTACTTTTCAAAATAGAACTTGTTCAGCAACAGACCAAACGGACTTTTGTTCAAACGGGGGACGGCAATCGTTAAGAAAATTTCAAAAAAACTTGGGGGGCAAGAAAAAAATTTTTCAAACAATGCAGAAAATTTTTCTAATCTATTTGATCTATGGTAACCGAAATAAAGGGCGATTTTCCCTTTTTCAGGAAAATCAAAATAACGAAGCACTAAAACACAGAATAGACGCCGAAGACCTAAAGCGGAACAAGTATGAAGCTTAAGTTTTTGTTTTGGGAAATCGCTTTTTCCATACCCTTGATTTTGAGTTTTTTTAAAAAGCCCCTGCGCCATACTTTCAAGGACTTTAAAAAGCAGATTTCATATGAACTAACTTTTAAGAATAAAAACGTGCTTAATCACGACACGATTCCAAGTACAGCTTTTTCGACATCCTTTTAAGATTTGACATTTTTAGCAACCCTAACTTAGCAAGGCGTTTGAGAAACAATATCATCAAAAAAGCAAAAAATCGAAAGAGTATTCATCTTTAAAAAAATATCCTAAAAGCAAGCAGACCATATGGAATTTAGTTTTAAGCGCCGCAGCACGATCCTTAAAGGTATTTTTATGCTGTGTGAAGATGAAGAACCATACCAAAGACAAAGTGAAAAGTTTATATCAATCCTAAAATAACGAAAAGTACAATGTTCAATTGAGGGTAGTCCTAACCAAGTCAAACGGTAGGGGCTTAAACCTTATCATCATTTTGATGAAATAAGAAAATTGTTTGGAGGCGGGGGGTTTAGAATCCAACAGTAGACCTTGTGTCTAAAGACAACACCTTCACAGTGTTAGACTTGATGAATATTTAAAAAACGAAATACGGTTTATGGATTGACCTAAGGTTTAACAGAAGATAATCAGTTGCATGGGAGTGGGAGAACAGTTAAAGACGTAATAAACATTCAAATTGATAAAGAAAAAGAGAGTGATAAAACCACTTAATGTACATTGTTTTTAATATATATGCCAGCTGAAATTCAAGATAACAGATTAAAAGATATCCAATACAAATTATTTTTATTTTAAAAAAAAAGCTTTTTACGATTTAAACCAAAAGTGCCCAAAGAAAAAAAACCTGTGCGTAACATAAAAACTTTCAGATTAAAAAACAAACCCAAAAATGCAAAAACTAGAGCGGCCCTTTTCAAAATACAGAAAACCAAACGAAGGTATTCTGCTGTTTTAATGCGTTACATTTTTAATACTGGGGATCGCATATGCCTTCACAGGAACAAGTGTAGGTCTCTTAGCAAAGGCTGGGCACCGGAGTTTTAACCTCTGGGTGGTTGTCTTTAACTTTTGGCCTGGTTCATTGGCTGAAATGCGTCGCAAAAAAAAAAAAGCTAAACTCCAAAAGCCACAGCATGTTCAACTAATAACAGCAAACTTAGTTCCTTCAAACTAAATTGATAAACACTTTGCCCCTCAAACATCACGGATGAAGAATTTTAGTCGCCTACAGGCGATTTTGAGGACTACAAAAGCAAAAATTGATCTTTAAAGAAAGGCAAAGGGGAACTTTTCCAACAACCAACACCGACCCCAAAAAAAAAGGAATGTTTTAAAAAAAATAAACGAAACATTAAACCTGTTCTAAACAGCTCACATTAAACAACCCCAAGGCGTTTTTACTTTTTTTTTAGAGTCCAAGCACAAAAAAACCGTTGATATTTATTCGTTAATTTTTTTTTTTTAATTAAAAAATATTTTTAGTTTGAAAAAAACTAAAAAAAGGATAAAATAATGAAGGGTTGATTTTGTTTGAAGCAAAGGAGGAAGAGCGTTTTGTCAAAAAACTTTTAAAAGAGGTCGTTTTAGAATTATTATCCCAAAAAACGTCAGGCCAAAACGTTGTCATGCATTTCTCAAGTTCCAAGTAAACTAACAAAAAACCCCCTTAAAGAAAGGTTTAGTTGTTTAATCGACTATAAAACAAAAAGAAAAATCTAAAAGTCTGGTCTAAACTAAACAGCAACTATTCTTTTTTAAATGCTTAACCCCCGGGTTGGGCAATCAACTTCTTACACAGTTTAATAAAGCCTCTAAAGCACTAAAATGAGAGGCCGGTTGGTCAGAGGGTGAAGTCCAAACTCAGAAAAAACACAAGTAAGAGCCTTTGTAGGCAAGCTTACATTCCATGCCCCAAACATAGTTAAAAAAGCAGTTTTGAACATAAAAATTCAACAAAATGTTTTTGTGGTGCGTTCTTGCTGGCCATTTTTCCAAAAATGCAGAGAAGTATCAAATTTTTCGGGGCCCCCAAATCTTAACTTTAAAGGCCAATTTCCATGGTGTAGAAAAAATTGATCAGTTTGAAAAACAAAATCCCCAATAACTGTTAATTTACACATGGTCTGAAGAAACCAACCTTCCCCAAATTAAGTTCAAAGAACATTTCCAACAATAGGCGAACCAACCAGGATCATGTAACTACTCCTAATGCAAAGCCTTAATGGGTTTCACTACACCTAATACGCACAATGAGTAAAATTACTATGCAAACTACAAAACAACATACAAACAAGAATTTGTAGAAAAATTTTAACAAGAATTCCGTCCGTTCAAGCTGCGAGCGAAAAATGTAAAACATTGTATAGCCCATTGACTGAAAACAGAACTAATTACGCCCGAGAAGGGGTAAAGTTAGTTTTAAGAACTAGGAAACGTTCAAACGTCCATAGTTGTTTAAAGCAGACATTTTGAATCACTCATTGTTCCTTATGAAGGACCAACCCACAAAACTTCCTAAAACAGTCCTTTAAAGAGTAATCATCAATTGCTCATTTGCCTTCATCATTTTTAGGTCGGATGGCGCCCATTCAAACCAGAATTATACAGAGGACCAAATGCTGCAAAAACTTTCTTAAAAACGCATGCAGCAAGTGCGTAATGCCTGTTCTAATAATCTAACATATCTGAAATCATAATGACGCCTGAAGACCAACAACCGTATGACTCAGCCACTCACTGTTGGATTGTGGTTGGTCCCCCAAGAAAACCAACAGTAAAAACCATGATACTTAGGGAAATTTTGAGGACAGCCATAAAAAATGCATTTTCAACAAAAAGGACCAAAGACGGAACTCCTATATTCTTTCAAACTTGCGAGGTTACACTCTAAACCTAAATGCAAGCAGTAACACGTTTTGGGGGTGTCATCATTGCCAGTCATCAAAAAAAGTACAGGGTTTTACTTTAAAAACGTCTTTTAGACTCTATGCAACACTGATGGGTTATTAGAGTCACGGCTATGTCCTTAAGTCCGCCCAAAAAAGAAGAATATTTTGACCCAACTCTTGTTAGAAAGGCGTTTACCCTTAATGAGAAACATGAACAGTTTGGAAAGGTTTGAAAAACCCTTCCCGCCTAAAGGGCGTTCTTTTTTTAGTCTTAGAGGAAAGGACATCAGTGATTCTGATTACCCCAAAGCTCAAGAGCGTGGCAGAATTAGAGTGTAAAACGATGGGAGACTATCATGATCCTATTTTAATGGCGGATACCTGTTTGTTGGCGGACGTCTTTGAAAATTAAAGAAGACCTGCAAGAAACATTACAGCCTGACCCGCGCATTACAATTTCTGCGCCGGGATGAGCTGGGACGCTTTCTTAAAATTTACTGGTACAAATTGATTTATTGTCTGACCTGCCAATGCTTCAAATGAATTGAAAACGGATTGCGTGGGGGAATCAGTATGGCGTCCCCCACCATTACGTAAAGCAAACAACAAATACTTTGGGCGACTATGATCCAAGTAAAAGTCAACTATCTATGTATTTTGATGCAAACAAACTGTATGGATGGGCAATGGGGCAATCACTTCCATTACGCAACTTTAAAATGTACACAGGGCTCAAGACATTCAAAAGTTTTTAAAATGGCTACCTACTCTAGAAGCTGATCGTAAAAGAGGTCATTCTAGAAGTTGATTTAGAATACCTCAGAACTTCATGATTACCATAATGACTATCCATTAGC
This sequence comes from Conus canariensis, assembly GCA_033310375.1. NCBI lineage: Eukaryota > Metazoa > Mollusca > Gastropoda > Neogastropoda > Conidae > Conus > Conus canariensis. The sequence continues at coordinate 22,274 of JAMYXO010001946.1, read as the reverse complement.
GGCAGAAAGTTCTAAAAGTGTCAATGACATAACCACCTAAACTAGTGCCTAATCTTCGTAGACAAAAAAAATATGGCTGTCATTACAGACATCTTCAATTTTATTTAAGACATGTTTTTATAGTTGACAGCTGTTCAACGTATAATTGCTTTTGATCAATAACATTTCATGAAACCAAACATAATGAAGAACATTCTGATCTTAGAACTAAATCCACAGATGCTTCAGAAAAAAGACTTTTTCAAGTATGAAGAACAACACTGTTTTGGAAAGACTATGGAAAATCCGCACAAGCGTAAAAGATGTTAGATTGGGACACCAGAGAAACGTTGCAATTAAGTTTTGACTTCAAAAACCTAATTATCAGGACTTCATAAGATTTTCATGATCAGCTTTTTGGCATAATGATGAAAAAAAAGAAAGTCAAATTGGACAAGACTGTTTTTATGTGGGTTTACTGTTTTAGAGCTGTCGAAGCTTTTGATGTTAGAATTCTTTAGCGACTACTTTTAAAACCCTTTAACCAGAGTCCAGATATATCTGTACGACAGAATACAGATTCATTAGTGTAAACGACATCGCCCCAACTGAAGATATCTATAAAGACATGGGAAATAGAAGTAGCAAAAGAGCATGCTGGATGGTACGACACATCCTGATTGCCCCTAAATATTCACGCCTTTGCATTCACTGTTAACAAAAAGGTTTTAGGTAAAGATGAAAGATGACATTAACATGGAATAGGTGATCAAGAGAGTTTGTTGTTTTGAGGTCGAAAAATTACAGTCTTTCAAGCCAAAAAAAAGTTGTTAAAAAAGCAAAGAAAGGGAATATCTCGCGCGCTTTGCAGTCAGCATATCACAATGGGGGGGAACGAAACTACAAAGAAGCATTGTTGGCAATATGACTTTTCATCATGACAATTACAAGCTGCGATCTAATCTAACATAGATTTAACACAACAGTTGTAACAAAAACTGTCCTCCTTGACCGTCACTAACAACAAAAAGAGTATTTGTAAATCAAATACCAGATGTTTTCATATGCCAATTGGTCATTGTAGCATAGTATAAACATATGGGCTTATATTTCCATCAATCGCACGTTCCATATATCATCATCTATTTAGCGCAAAATTAATAATATTTAGTAATGCTAGATGTGCTTTAATATTTTTGTCATTTCCACATATTCATGTATCCATAAATCAAAATCAAAATAAAAAGCTTTTGGGTTTAAAGCGATTGCTTGGCGATTGTTCTAGCCAGGGATTGTCAATCTTCTCAAATACTTCTTTAATGATATACTGGGATACTCAAATAAATCTTGCATTAATTTTAAAGACTTTTCCTTAGCCATATACTGCCGATTTCCCTTGAGCTTCCATTTTAAACCCAAATTTATTTGCGTAGATTAAAACAGTTCGTTAAAGCTTATTACGTATATCATAACCCAATTCAAACCAAATTATTATCCATTACTCTGCTAAATGCGCTCGAATTTTTTTAATATATTCTTGCTCCCAAACAAAAATTTTGAGGTTTGACTATCATGGCATGATCAATTTCTAAATATTATTCTAATACAAGATTAATAATCAAATATATTCTTTTCTCGCATTATTTCTAAGGACTCTTCTCTTCACCATTCTTGCTTCCAGTCGCCATATACGTAAGTATTCTTCCTTTTCCATTCTTGCCGCCATTTAAATTTAAATTAAAAAATAATTAAGCGACTGGAACTGTGTCTGGAGGGTATTATCTTCAGTTCTCCTTGCACAAAAGATCATCGGGGGGGGCTGTCGTTTGTTGTGTTCAGTTTCTAGTAAATAATACACGGGCGGATTCTTTTTCACAATTTTTTTTATCTCATATGGATCAACACTCCCAAACTGTATCTGTTTCCCTGGATGCGATTGTCCCCTTGCCCTTCACCCGGTAATAAAGGAATCTCACTTTCAAAACAAATGGTAATAGTTTTGCTTGATGGAAGACTCCTCCTTCAACAACATTTATTTGTTTGTTTTCGGATTGCTGTACTGATTTAGACCTATAAATTTCTTTTTTCATTAATTCCATTGCGCGCTAAACTGAGGGCAAGCCTTCTAACCCATTCCTGTTTTGCAGAGAATTGTCAATCAGCTCTCTGTGATACTGTAGTGAGAAAAGACTTTTTCAGATACTGTTTGTTAAAGTTTTCAAACCAAACCCTGTGATCTGTGGGAACACACCCGGAATGCTCTTTTAAATGGTAACCTATGTTTTAACCAAAATTGAATCACTTTTCCTTTAAATTCATTCCATCATCGACTTTAATCATGCGAGGATGATAGTTAACGGCCCCTCGTGATATAGTCAGTTGTAAAGCGAACAGGCAACAGACAGAAGCACTCTTTTGTGTTAATGTTCAGCATCTTTTGTAACTTGAAGCAATGTCAATGACTTTAAGTGTTTTTTTTTTTTTTTTTTAAAAAAAAAAATTTTGGGGGGGGAAAATTTTTTAAAAATTTTTTAAAAAAACTTTTTTTTTTTTCCCCCTTTTTTTTTTTTTTAAAAAAAAATTCAAAAAATTTTTTAAATTTTTTTTCTTTTGGGAAAAATTTTCCCAAAAAAAAAAATTTTTTTTTTTTTTAAAGGGGGAAAAAAGGTTTTTTCCAAAAAAAAGGAAAAAGGGGGGGGCCCCAAAAAATTTTTTTTTTTTTTTTAAAAAAAATGAAAAAACCCCTTTTTTTTTTTTTTTTTTCCCCGGGGAAAAAGGAAAAAAATTTTTTTTTTTTTTTAAAAAAAAATTTTTGTATATTATAAAAAAAACCCTTTTTTTTTTAAATTTTAAAAAAATTTTTTTTCCCCCTTTTTTTTTTTAAAAAAAATTTTTTTAAAAATTAAAATTTTTTAAATTTCTTTTTTTTTTAAAAAAAAAATTTGGGGGGAAAGGCTTTTTTAAAAAAAAAAAAAAATTTTTGTTTTTTTTTTTTTTTTTAAAAAAATTTTTTAAATTAAAAATTTTTTTTTTTCCTTTTTTAAAAAAAAGGGGTTTTGGGTTTTTTTTTTTGGGGGGGTTTTTTAAAAAAAAAAAATTTGGGTTTAAAAACCAAAGGGGTTGGGGAAACCCTTCCCCCTTTTTTAAAAAAAGGGGTTTTTTAATTTTTTTTAAAAAAATTTTTTTAAAAAAATTTAAGGAATTTTTTTGGTTTATTTTTCCAAAAAATTTTTTAAACCCAAAAAAATTTCCTTTTTTTTTTTTTAAAAAAAAAAATTTTTTTTGGGGGGAAAAGGGGCCCTTGGTCCAAAAAAACCCTTTTTTTTTTTTTAAAAAAGGGGAAAAAAACCCCCAAAAACCCTTTTAAAAATTTTTTTAATTTTTTTTTTTTGGGCTTTCCTTTTCCCCTTTTTGGGTTTTTTTTTTTTTTTTTTAAAAAAAAATTAAAAAAGGGTTTTTCCCAAAAAATTTTTGAAAAATTTTAAAAAAATTTTTTTTAAAAAAGGGTTTAAAAAAAACCCTTCCTTTAAAAATTTTTTAAAAAAATTTTAAAAAAAATTTTTTTGGGGGTTTTTGCCAAATTTTGGGTTTTTTAAAATTTTTCCCCCTTTTTTTAAACTTCCCCCCAATAAAAAAAAAAAGGGGAAAAATTTTTTGGGCCAAATTTTTAAAAAAAAATTTTTTTTAAAAAAATTTTAAAGGGGAAAATTTGGGTTCCCCCGGGGGAAAAATTTTTGGGGGGAAAAAAAAACCGGGGGGGGAAAAAAACCCAAAAAAAAAAAAACCCTTTTTTTTGGGGAAAAAAGGGGGGGGCCCAAAAAAAAAGGGAAAGGGGTTTTTTTAAAAAAAAGGGGGGAAACCGGGGGGGGAAAAAATTTTGGAGTAAGATGATGCGAGATATTTCACGCAACACACACGTATCTTGTATATCTATGTATGTATTGTCAGTACCGCGGAATTAACCTCTCTCGGATCTCGGCTTTTCAGTCTAAGTTCCGACACAACGTTGGCTTCTGGCTACCTTCAGAGTCATAGTTACTCCGCGTCTTCATCCGCATCTTAGCCTTAAGTGAGCATCATGAGGATCACACCGTATCTATATTCTGTTAAGGACCTTCGCTGCAGCATCTTCAGCCTTAAGTTCGCAGCACAAAGTTGGCATTTCGCTACCTGAAGTTGCTTAAGATCGTGCGGGATGGAGATATACACGCAAACACAAACGTAATCTGTATATCTCAAGTATGTCTAAGTCAGACCGTGGCATAAACTCTCGCGCTATCCTTGAGAGGCCATGATAACTCCCACTGTCTTTTCCCGCATCTTCAGCCTTAAATGAGTCAGCAACCACGCCCACAAAACACACACGTAAATTATAATTATGTATGTATGTAGGCCGCAGCATAACCTTTCTTAGCTCATGGCATCTTCAGCCGTAAGATCGCGATAAAAGGTTCGCCATATGCGTCCAAATGGAGTTACTCCCGCCGTCTTATCCACAACGTAATGCCTTTAAGTGCTTGAGAGATTCACACACCCGTATTTATCCTCCCAGGGTCCTGTATGCTACGCACGGAATATCCTCTCTCACGTTCTCCCAGCTTCTTCAGCCTTCAGTTAGCAGCACAGGTTGGCATTCGCTACCCTCGTCACACCCGCCATTTTACCCGCATCTTCAGCCTTAAGTGAGCAACAAGAGAGATACGCACACACACACGTATCTATACATGTCTGTATGTAAGGCCGCGGCATGTCCTCTCTCACACTCGGCATCTTAAGCCTTAATGTCGCCAACACAATGTTGCCATTTAGTTACCTTGAGAGTCATAGTTACTCCCACTTTTCCACGCATCTTCAGCCTTAACGGAGCAGCAAGAGATGCACACACACACACACACACACACACACACACACACACACACACACACCACACACACACATACACACAAGCACGCACCCACGCACACACAGACACACACACACACACACACATACACACACGCACGCACCCACTCACGCACCCACGCCCCCACCCACGCACGTACCTACGCACGCACGCACGCACGCACGCACGCACGCCTGTACGCACGCACACACACACACACACACACACACACACACACACACACACACACACACACACACACGTATTTGTATATCTATATATATGTATGTCAGATCGCTGCATAGCCTCTCGCGCTTCCAGAATCTTCAGCCTTAAGTTCGCAAGTACAAAGTTGACATTTGGCAACCTAAAGATAGCCAGTTACTCCCGCCGTTTTATCCGCATCTTCAGCCATAAATGAGCGGATGGAGAGATACACACACACACACACACACATACGTAGATGTATAATTGTGCATGTATGTAAAGCCGCGGCATAACCTCTGTCGCTCTCGGCATCTTCATCTTAAGGTCGCAACACAACATTGGCATTTGGCTACCTTGAGTCAGTTTCTCCCACCCTTTTCCCCGCATCTTCAGCCTTAAGTAACAGGATGGAGATACACACACACACACACACACACACACACACACACACACACACACACACACACACACACACGCCTGTGCGCGTGCGCGCGCGCTCCCGCACACACACAGACACACACACACACACACACACACACGCACACACATACATAGATGTATAATTATGTATGTATCTGAGGCCATGGCATAACCTCTCACGTTCTCGTTATCTTCAGCCTTAAGGCCGCGACACAAGATTGGAATTTGCCTACCTTGAGATTCATAGTTACTCCCGCTCTTTTCCGGCATCTTCAGCCTTAACTGATCGGATTGAGAGATACAAACAAACACACATACACGGACGCACCCGCACACACACAAACACAGACACACACACACACACACACACACACACACACACACACACACACACACACACACACACGTATTTGTATATCTATGTATGTATGTCAGATCACATCATAGCCTCTGGCGCTTGCAGCATCTTCAGCCTTAAGTTCGGAGTACAAAGTTGACATTTGGCTACCAAAAGAGAGCCAGTTACTCTCGCCGTTTTCTCCGCATCTTCAGCCTTAAATAAGCGGATAGAGAGATACACACGCACATACGTAGATGTATAATTATGTATGTATGTAAGGCCGAGGCATAACCTCTCTAGCTCTCGGCAATTTCAGCCTTAAGGTCGCAACACAAGATTGGCATTTGGCTACCTTGAGAGTCATAGTTACTCACGCCCTTTTCCCCGAATCTTCAGCCTTATGTGAGCGGCATGATACACACACACACACACACACACACACACACACACACACACACACACACACCACACACACACACAAACACACATATATATATATATATATATATATATATAAGTCTGTATGTAAGGCCGCAGCATAACCCTCTCACTCACAGCATCATCTGTCTTGTGTTCGCACCAAAAGTCTGGCATTTGGCAACCTTAAAAGAGTCGGTTACTCCCGCAGCTTTATCCGCATCTTCAGCCTTAAGTGAGTGACGCGAGAGATGCACACACACAGACACAACGCTGGCATTACGCTACCTCTCTACCTTGAGAGCCATAGTAACTCCCACTGTTTTAACCGCATCTTCAGCCTTAAGTGAGCAGCAAGAGAGATATACGCACAGATACACATACGTAAATGTATAATTATGTATATAATTCGCTACCTTAAGAGTCAGTTACTCCTGCCATTTTACCCGCATCTTCAGCCTTAAGTAAGCAGCAACACACACACACACACACACACACACACACACACACACACACACACACACACACACACACACTCACACACACACACACACACACACACACACACACACACACACACACACACACACACGCACACACACACACGTATCTGTATATCTATGTTTGTATGTAAGGCCGAGGAATAATCTCTCTCGCATGCAGCATCTTCTGTCATGTTTGCAATACAAGGGTTTATCCGCATCTTCAGCCTTAAGTGAGGTGGCAAGAGAGATACACACACACGCATCGATATATGTCTGTATGTAAGGCTGCGGCATAACCTCTCTGTCTCTCAGCATCTTCAACCTTTAGTTCCCATCACAAGGTTAGCATTTGGATTCCTTGCTACCGTGACAATCATAGTAGCTCCCAGTTCTTGCCGCATCATCAGCCTTAAGTGAGCGGCAAGAGAGATACACACACATATATGTATAATCATGTATGTATGTAAGACCGCGGCATAACCGGTCTCGGCATCTTCAGCCTTGAGGTCGCGACACAAGGTTGGCATCTGGCTACCTTGAGAGTCATAGTTACTCCCGCCTTTTAATCCGCATCTTCAACCTTATGAGCGGCATGAGACATACACACACACGTATCTATATATGTCTGTATGTAAGGCCGCGGCATAACGTTGCCATAACGTTGGCATATAGCTACCTCGCTACCTTGAGAGCCACAGTAACTCCCTCTTTTTTTCCCCCCATCTATACACACAAACTTTCCCGCATATATACACACACATATATGTATAATCATGTATGTATGTAAGACCGCGGCATAACCGGTCTCGGCATCTTCAGCCTTGAGGTCGCGACACAAGATTGGCATTTGGCTACCTTGAGAGTCATAGTTACTCCCGCTCTTTCCCCGCATCTTCAGCCGTAAGTGAGCAGCAGTGAGAAGTTATTCCAACATTTTACCGGCATCTTCAGCCTTAAGTGAGCAGCAAGAGATATACACACACACACACACACACACAGACACACACACACACACGCACCACACACACACACACACACACACACACACACACACACACACACGTATCTGTATATCTATCTATGTATGTGAGTCGGCGGCATAACCTAACTCCCGCTCGACAGCCTTAAGGTCGCAACACAAGGTTGGCATTTGGCAACATTGAGAGTCATAGTTACTCCGCCGTTTTATCCGCATCTTCAACCTTATGAGCGGCATGAGACATACACACACACGTATCTATATATGTCTGTATGTAAGGCCGCAGCATAACGTTGACATAACGTTGGCATATAGCTACCTCGCTACCTTGAGAGCCACAGTAACTCTCACTTTTTTTTCCCGCATCTATACACACATCTTTCCCCGCATATATACACACACATATATGTATAATCATGTATGTATGTAAGACCGCGGCATAAACCGGTCTCGGCATCTTCAGCCTTGAGGTCGCGACACAAGATTGGCATTTGGCTACCTTGAGAGTCATAGTATACTACCGCTCTTTTCCCCGCATCTTCAGCCGTAAGTGAGCAGCAGTGAGAAGTTATTCCCACCATTTTACCGGCATCTTCAGCCTTAAGTGAGCAGCAAGACACACACACACACACACACACACACACACACACACACACACACACACACACCACACACACACACACGCACACACACACACACACACACAAACACATATATATATAATATATATATATATTGTCTGTATGTAAGGCCGCAGCATAACCCCTCTCACTCACAGCATCATCTGTCTTGTGTTCGCACCAAAAGTCTGGCATTTGGCTACCTTAAAAGAGTCGGTTACTCCCGCAGCTTTAATCCGCATCTTCAGCCTTAAGTGAGTGACGCGAGAGATGCACACACACAGACACAACGCTGGCATTACGCTACCTCTCTACCTTGAGAGCCATAGTAACTCCCACTGTTTTAACCGCATCTTCAGCCTTAAGTGAGCAGCAAGAGAGATATACGCACAGATACACATACGTAAATGTATAATTATGTATATAATTGGCTACCTTAAGAGTCAGTAACTCCTGCCATTTTACCCGCATCTTCAGCCTTAAGTAAGCAGCAACACACACACACACACACACACACACACACACACACACAACACACACACAACACACACACACACACACACGCACACACACACACACGTATCTGTATATCTATGTTTGTATGTAAGGCCGCGGAATAATCTCTCTCGCACGCGCATCTTCTGTATGTTTCCAATACAATGGTTTATCCGCATCTTCAGCCTTAAGTGAGGTGGCAGAGAGATACACACACACGCATCGATATATGTCTGTATGTAAGGCTGCGGCATAACCTCTCTGTCTCTCAGCATCTTCAACCTTTAGTTCCCATCACAAGGTTGCATTTGGATTCCTTGCTACCGTGACAATCATAGTAGTACTCCCAGTTCTTGCCGCATCATCAGCCTTAAGTGAGCGGCAAAGAGAATACACACACATATAGTATAATCATGTATGTATGTAAGACCGCGGCATAACCGGTCTCGGCATCTTCAGCCTTGAGGTCGCAACACAAGGTTGGCATGTGGCTACCTTGAGAGTCATAGTTACTCCCGCCGTTTTATCCGCATCTTCAAACCTTATGAGCGGCATGAGACATACACACACACGTATCTATATATGTCTGTATGTAAGGCCGCGGCATAACGTTGACATAACGTTGGCATATAGCTACCTCGCTACCTTGAGAGCCACAGTAACTCCCACTTTTTTCCCCATCTATATACACATCTTTCCCGCATATATACACACACATATATGTATAATCATGTATGTATGTAAGACCGCGGCATAACCGGTCTCGGCATCTTCAGCCTTGAGGTCGCGACACAAGATTGGCATTTGGCTACCTTGAGAGTCATAGTTACTCCCGCTCTTTTCCCCGCATCTTCAGCCGTAAGTGAGCAGCAGTGAGAAGTTATTCCCACCATTTTACCGGCATCTTCAGCCTTAAGTGAGCAGCAAGACACAAACACACACACACACAC
>JAMYXO010001946.1:0-5000 GCA_033310375.1 Conus canariensis | reverse complement strand
ATAGTGAGCGAGTCAAAGTCGTAATGAAGATAATAATATTACTGATAGGAATACTAATAATGGTCAAAATACTGAGAGAGAAAAAAAAAAAAAAAAAAAAAAAGGGACAAGATTACTACCAATCTGTGTCAATAAGTATGGGTATGGGAGAAAGGAGAGTGGGTTAGAGGATTCTTAAACAGCAGGTTGCCGTGGCAACAGTCCCAGAGGCGAAGGCGATCGTGATGTCAATGCCAGTGGTAGTATCAATACTAGCAATAGTATTACTGAATTATACTGCTAACAACGATAGTGAAGGTTAAGGTAATGAAAGCATGATACAGAAATATATTTAGAAAATACATTTTATAATAATCAAATAAATAAATAAATGAAACATTAAAAATAATAAATTAAAAAATCAGTAAATAATAATAATAATAATTTAAAAAAAATAATAAAAAAAATAATAATAATAATGATAATAAATGCATAAATAAGATAGCTATAAGTTGTGTGAGGTGAATAGTGGGAGATAAGGTAGTATGTGTGTGTGGTGGGGAGGATATTATGGGCTGAGATTGAAGTGGTGGGTTGGTACATGTTACTTTAAGGTGTAGATGCTATGAGGGTGGAGGGAAGAAGGGGATGGGTTTACGTACTAACTGGGGGAGGGGGAGGGGCAACATATTCACACCTATACACAATTCTCTCTCTCTACTCTCTCTCTCTCCCCCCCCCCCTCCCCCCTTTCACGACCAACGATAAAGGAGCCAGCATTCTATTTATTATGTGTGTGTGTGTGTGTGTGAGTGTGAGTGTGTGTGTTGTGTGTGTGTGTGTGTGTGTGTGTGTGTGTGTGTGTGTTCCATTTGTAATATCAGCCTTATTCATTGGTTACCCCCACCTCCACCCCAGCAACCGCCATATCCACCAACACCCCTACACACATCATTACTAGGGCAGGGGGAGGGGGGAGTAAGTCGATTGATGTAGCAAATGGAGAGACTCAGAGAGTGTAGGAAAAGGGAAGATGATGATAGCTGCAACCTATGTCTGAGGTAAACAGAGGGAGGTAGGGTGGTATGGGTGTGTGTAGGTGGGGGATATTTCAGGCTGGAGCTGCAGAGATGGAATGGTACATACTACTTTTGGACGTTGATTCCATGAGGGTGGACGGTGCCCAGTTTGGCAATGAGATGAGATTCCTGCATAAGGCGTTCCAAGCTGTCACTCTTAGATTGCCAAAGTGCCAAGACTTTGACATGGTTGATGTTGTGTTGGGCATGGTTGAAGTGTAGAGCGACTGGTTTGGGCCGATGGTGGCGGATGTCGGCCAGGTGTTCAGAGATGCGCGTCTCAAGTGTGCGAGATGTCTCACCTACATAGATCTTACCGCACAGCTGACAGTGGATGGCATACACAATGTTGTGGCTCTGGCAGGAGAAAGTGCGTTTAATAGTGAAAGAGCCTGTGGGGCCATGTAGGATGGTGTCTGGTTTGGTGAGAGAGCAAAATTTGCAGTTGGGTTTTGAGCAGGGGAAAGTACCTGGTGGCTTAGGTGTTGGTTTTTTGTTCATTAGGGGCCCCAAACCAGTAGGCCCGTTGAGGTTTTTGTCACGTTTAAAAAAGGATCTTTGGTGTGGCCCTCAAAGGCAGGTTATGATTTTCTAAATATGTGCCAGTTAGATTTAGGGGGTTCCCGCAGATGGGCGATTGTGAAGGGGTGGAAGAGAAGGCAGGGGAGTTTGGGGCTGTTTTTGTCTCTTTGGGAGGTTTAGTTTCCCCGAGTAGATTTTTCTGGATTTAGCTGCAGTGGGGGCTTTAGGGGCATCACTGATCCCGGCACTAGGGGGATCCCCCGGGTTTGGGGAAAAAATTTAGACCCTTTTGGCTGCTTTTTTTAGTGAAATCCTCCCCGCAGTGCCAAAAGTTTTGCGTAGGGGAAGGGGAAATTTAGAATATGGAATGCTATTTTTAGGGACTGGTGGGGGGGAAGATGTTTTGTCCCGGTATGAGTGCGCAAACAGTTGGTTTGTAGAAGATGAGGTTTGAAGCAGTCCAACTTTGGGGGGGGATAGTGATGTCCAGGGAAAATTAAATGACTGTGAAAAAGGTTTAGGTCAGCTGGATGGAGGGGGGGAAGGTCTGTGCAAAAATTTAGGAAAAAATTTTGGAGGTCAATGGTTAAACCCCTTTTTTGGGAAAAGGGGGTTTTTTTCCCCGGGGGGGGGAAAAAAAGGGGTTTGGGGCCCTTTTTGGGGTTTTTTTTTTTCCCCCGGGGGGCCCCCCCCAAAAATTTTTTGGGGGGCCCCGGGGGGGGTTTTTTTTTTGGGGGCCCGGGGGGGGGTTTTGGTTGATAAAAATTTTTTTTTGGGGGGGGGGGGAAAAGGGGCCTTTTTTATTTTTTTCCCCCCAAAAAGGGGGTTTTTTTTTTTAAAAAAAGGGGGGGGGGGAAAAAAAATTTTTTTTTTTTTTCCCAGGGTTTTTTTTTTGGGGGTTTTTTAAAGGGAAAAAAAGGGGAAAATTTTTGGGGGTTTTGGGGGAAACCCCCGGGGGGTTTTTCCCGGTTTTGGGTGGGGGGGTTTTTTTTTTTTTAAAAAAAAAACCCCCCCTTTTTAAAATTTTTTTTTGGGCTTTTTTGGGGGGCCCCCTTTTGGGAAAAAAAGGGCCAAAAAAACCCCCCTTATTTTTTTTTTTTTTAAAAAAAAAAAACCCAAAGGAAAAAACCCTTTTTTAAAATTTTTAAAAGGTAAAAAAGGGGGGAAAGGGGGGGAAAATTTTTCCTTTTTTTTTTTATTTTTTTGGGGGGGAAAGGGGGTTTTTTAAAATTTTTTTTTATTTTTTTTTTTTTTCCCTTTTTTTTTTTTTTTGGGGGGGGGGGGGGTTTTTGGGTTTGGGGGGGGTTTTAATTTTCCCAAAAATTGGGTGGGGTTTTTTTGGGGGGGCCCCCCCCGGTTTGTGGTTTTTTTTTTCCCGTTTGGGGTTAATTTTTGGTTTTAATTTTTTTTTGGGGGGGTTTTTTGGGGGTTTTTTTTTAAAAATTTGGACCCCTTTAAAAGGGGGGGGGGGCCCCCAAAAAAAAGGGGGGGGGGTGGGGGGTTTTTTTTAAAAAAATTTTGTTTTTTTTTTAATTTTTTTGGGGGGGTTTTTTTTGGGGGGGGAAAGGGGTTTTTGTGGGGGTTTTTTGGGGGGTTTTTTGGGGTTTGGGGGTTTTTTGGGGTTTTTTTTTTTAAAAAAAAAAGGTTGTTTTTTGGGTTGGGGCCCAAAAAATTTTTTTTCCCCCCCCAAACCCCCCCAAAATTTTTTAAAAAAAAAATTTTTTAAACGTTAAAAATTTTTTTTAAAAAAAAAATTTTTTTCCCCCCCCCGGTTTTTTTTTCCCAAAAAAAAGAAAAAAAGGGGAAAAAAAAAAAAAAATTTTTTTTTTGGGGGGGGGGGGAAAAAAAGCGGGGGGAATTTAAGGGGAAATTTTTTCCCCCCCCCAAAAAAGGGGGGGGGTTTTAAAAAAAACCCCCCCGGGGAAAAAAGGGGGGGTTTTTTGGGGGGGCGGGAAAAATTTAAGGTGGGGGCCCCCCCCCCCCCCCTTTTTTAAAAAAGGGGGGGGGCCCCCAAAGGGTTTTTTAAAAATTTTGGGGTTTTTTTTAAAAAAAAAAAAAACCCAAAAACCCCAAAAAAAAACCCCCCCCCAAAAAAAAAAAAAATTTTTTGGGGGAAAACCCCCCCCCAAAAATTCCCCCGGAAAAAAACCCCCCCCCTTTCCCCCAAAAGGGGGGAAAAACGGGGGGGAGAAAAGGGGGAAAGGGGGGGGAAAAGGGGGGGGGGGGAAAAAAAAAAGGGGAAGGGAAATTTTTCCCCCAAAACCCCAAAAACCCAAAAAAAACCCCCCCAAAAAAAAAACCCCCCCCCCAAAAAACCCCCCCCAAAAAAACCCCCACACAAAAAACCCCCAAAAAAACCCCCCCACAAAAAAAAAAAAAAACAAACCCAAAAAAAAAAAACCCAAAAAAAAAAGGGGGGAAAAAAACCCCACCACAAAAACCCCAAAAAAAAAAAAAAAAAAGGAAAAAAAATTTTTTTTTTTTTGGGGGGGTTTCCCCGGGGGGGGAAAAGAACACCCCCCAAATTTTTTAAACCCCCTTTTTTAAAAAGGGGTTTTTTTAAAAAAATTTCCCTTTTTTTTCCCCCCTTTTAAAAAAGAATTAAAAATTTTTGGGTTTCCCCCCCCTTTTTTTGGGGTTTTTTTTTTTTGGGGGGGGGGGGGAAAAAAAAATTTTTAAAAAAAAAAACCCCCCCCCCCCCTTTTTTTTTTGTTTTTTTGGGGTTTTTTTTTTTGGGGCCCAAAAAAGGTTTAAAAACCCCAAAAAAGGGGTTTAACCCCCTTTAAAAAAAAAAACACCCCGGGTTTATTTTTTTTTTTTTTTTTTTGGGGGGGTTTTTTTTTAAAAAACAAAAAAAAAATTTTTTTTTGGGAAAAAATTTTTTTTTTTTGGGGGGGGGGGGAAGGGGGGGGAAAATTTTTTTTTTTTTGGGGGGGGGGTTTTTTTTTTTTTTAAAAAATTTTTTTTTTGGGGGGGTTTTTTTGGTTTTTTTTTTCCTTTTTTTTTTTAAAATTTTTTTCCCTTTTTTTTAAAAAATTTTTTTAAAAAAACCCCTTTTTTTTTTTTTTTTGGGGGGTTTTAAATTTTTTTTTTTTTGGGGAAAATTTTTTTTTAAAAATTTTTTTTTTTTTTTTTTTTTTTTTTTTTTTTTGGGGCCCCGGGGGTTTTTTGGGGGGGGGGGTTTTTTTTTTGGAAGGGGGGTTTGGGGGGGGGGGGGGTTGGTGGGGGGGGGGGGGGCCCCTTGGGGGGGGGGGAAAAAAAATTTAAAAATTTTAAAGGGGAAAAAAGGGAAAAAGGGGAAAGGGGAAGGGGGGGGGTTGGGGAAGGGAGGGGGGAGGGGGGGCCCCCCAAAAATTTTTTAAAGGGGAAAAAAGGAAAATTAAAAAAAGGGGAAAAAAAAAACCCGGAAAAAAAAAGGGG
>JAMYXO010001945.1:2500-22500 GCA_033310375.1 Conus canariensis | reverse complement strand
GTTTTTTTAGGGTTTGGGTTAGGGGGAAGGGTTGGGGTTTTTGGGTTTGGGGGTTTTAAAAGGGGGTTTAGGGTTGGGGTTTTGGGTTAGGGTTTGGGGTTTTTTGGGGTTTTGGTTTTTGGGGTTTGGGTTGGGTTAGGGTTTTGGTTTGGGTTTTTGGGTTAGGGGGGTTTTAAGGGTTGGGGTTTGGGTTTTGGGGTTTGGGGGTTTAAAAGGGTTTTTTGGGGTTGGGTTAGGGTTAGGGTTATTTTTTGGGTTAGGGTTGGGTTTTTTGGGGGGGTTGGGTTTGGGGTTTGGGGGGTTAGGGTTTGGGTTAGGGTTTCTCTCGCTGTCCGCATCCTCCGTTGTTGTGTTGAGAAGAGATTACCTAATTCACCGATCCCTAACCCTAACAGCTAACCCTATCCCTCTACCCTAACCCTAACCCTAAACCCTAACCCTAACCCTACCCTAACCTAAACCTAACCCTATCTTTAATGGATAATATGCCCTTATGCTAATACCTAACCCTAATCCTAACCCGAACCTATCCTCTATCGTAACATGAACCTCCATATCCTTAACCTAACCTATCCAATAAGCCCTATCCACTAACCTAACCCTAACCCTAACTCTCAACCCCAACCCTAAGCCTAACCATTACCCTAAACCTAACCTCACCCTATCCTAACCCTAACCCTTACCTAACCCTAGCACCTAACAGTTATAACCTTACCCTTCCCTAACGAACACTAACCCTTACCCCCTAACGTTACCCTATATCTCCTTAAAACCACCTTACCTGATACCATATCCCGTTCCCTAACGCTAACCCCTAACCTCTAAACCTTATCCCCTTAACCACTAACCCTATAAGCATAGTACCTTTACCCTTAACCATCACCCTTACCCTAACTCTAACCCGAATCCAAAAGCCGTATACCACGAAGACCTTATCACTAACCCTTAATAACCCTATTATCCTATCCCTTACATATCACTCTTAACCCTTACCCTAACTCTATACACTAACCTATCACTTACCCTTCCCTAACCGTTCACCTGATACACTTTCAAATACCCGATATACCCGAATCCATATACCCTGTTTTCCTATCGAATAAGCCCGTTCGTGATAAACCTTACCTAATAATAACCCTACCCTTAATCCCTTACACTTAACTCCATCTCCTTAACCTGAACCTTTTCTATAACGGACCTAACCCGTACCGGTATCCGTTACCTAGACCCTTACCCTAACCCTTAACCCTTCCACTAACCCTACCCTTTACCACAGAACCCTAACACCTTTCCCTAAAAACCATATACCCTATCCCTTATCCCTTAACCTTTACCCTGCACTCCATATCCCGTTTACATAAACCTATCTATTATACCCGATGTATGTTAGCAACTTTACTCGTTTCGCTTATCCGTAACCATATCACTAACCCTAACCATTTACCCTAATCCCTATTACCCGATACCTTTACCATTACCCTATCCCTATACACCTAATCCTAACCCTAA
Organism: Conus canariensis; assembly: GCA_033310375.1. NCBI lineage: Eukaryota > Metazoa > Mollusca > Gastropoda > Neogastropoda > Conidae > Conus > Conus canariensis. Next base: position 20,991 of record JAMYXO010001945.1, on the reverse strand, counting down.
ACCATTTACATCTTAACCCTTTCCCTAAACCTAATCTATCCCTATCCATATACCCTAACCCGCAAACTTTCCACCTTATACGTTTATTCCCATATACCGTTTACCCTATTCCCGATCCTACCCTTACCCGAAACCTAACCCTATCGTTAACCCTTACCGTAATACCCTAAGAACCTTATACAGTTACCATAACCCTTATCACCTTTACCATTAACATATAATACCCTTAACCCTTATACCCCTAACCCTATACCTATTCCCTACCCGATTCCCGAACCCTTATATACCCTTAACCCTTACCGTTACCCTTTCCCTCTACCTATACCTATCGCCTGAAGCCCTAACGAATCCTGATTATCCCCTATTTCGACCCTAAAAGGCTATGCCTATAACTTAAGCTAAACGCGACAACTAACCACTTACCCTTGCCCGATCCCTTACTACTATTTAACCCGTTCCCTTTCACATGTACCACTTACCCACTTTCCTTACCACTATACTAGTAATCCCTATCACTATAATCAGTTCCCGAACCCTATCCCTATCCCACTATACAACCAAACGCTTTTAGCCGTTCCTTCACCCTATAATCTTCCGTAATCCTATACACCTGTAACCCTTACCTTATCGTGTATCCTATCCCGATCCTAACCCTTACCCGATTATATCGTTACCCTATACCCTTAGTCTCTCACCGATCGTAACCGGTAACCTCGATTCCAGTATCCACGTTCCCGTAATCCCTAACCACTAACTACTTAACCCTATACCCTAACCCTATTTCCCTACCAACTAACCATATTCACAAATGCCTTTAACCCTTACCTATACCCTAACCTTAATACCCTAATCCTTTTCCTTATCCTAATTCCCTTACACTGTTCCCCTAACCTATACACTTACCTATCCTAATCCTAACCTATACCCTAACCATCATACCTATACCTTATATCGCCTAAGCCCTTATATCGTTAATACTTTTCCCTCTAACGCCTATGTATTTTGCTAACCCATAATATGCTAACCCTAACCTAACCCTAACCCTATGCCTGGAACTTATCCTAAATACACTATACCCTTAACCTATACCCTATCAGATCATTTATCACCTAACCACGAACTATATCCCTAACCGATCCCCAGATACCCGATATCCTGTTCCATATAACCCTAAACCCCTTTTCCACTAACCCCGTAACTCCTATACGGTTATGCACTAACCCTTATAGCACCTATCCTATGCCGTACCTTTAACCCTTAACCCTAACCCTTAAACTGGTGTAATCCCTGAATCCCTAACCGTGTCCATATCCCTTTCCACGAACCCTTGGTTCTCCCACTATATACCGTAAGCCTTATCCCCTATCCCCTAACCATAACCCTATTGTCTCTCCACTATCCGTTACCTTGTAACCATAACCCTATACCTAACCCTTACCCTACACCCTTACCCGCCTAACACTATATTCCAATAGACTTATATCCACTTAACCCTACCCTATCCCTTATCCCTTAACCCTATATCTCACTATCCCTATCCCGTTACCAACTAACGCGAACCCTAATCCCTTTCAAGTAATCTATACCCATCCCTATACCCTTTCCCTATAACTATCCCTTACCACCTAACACTTAACCCTAACCTAACCCTAACCCATACCCTAAACCCTTCACCCTACCCTAATCCGATCGAATAAGCCCGTACGCTATAATCCGTAACCATTTTCCTAACCCTAATACCTATCACCCTATTCGAATTACCTTAATCCGCATCCAACCTTGATCCGATTCTCCAAATGCCCCTAACTCTATCCGTATCCGGAACCGTTATCTATAACCCGATCACTAAACACTATCGCGAAACCCTAACCCTGTCCCTAACCCTATACTATATACCTATACCTTAACCTGACCCTTATACCTTACCCTAACCCTAACCATAACCCCCTTACCTAACCCTAACCCTAACCCTAACCCTTAATCCCTAACCTTAGCCTAACCCTAACCCATACCCCTAACCCTAACCCTAACCCTAACTCTTACCCACTAACCCTAATCCCTAACCTATCCCGATCCCGAACCCTGTTAGACTAATCCACTTCCCTACCCTAACCCGTCCCTTACCCTAATTCCTATACGAATTAATCCCTTACGCTAAATCCTATCCCTTTATCCTAACCCTTAACCTTAACCCTAACCCTAACCTAACCCCTAACACTAATCCTAAACCCTAAAACTCTAAAATCTAACTCCTTACCCTAACACTATCCCTAACCCCTACACATTAACCCTACCTAACACCTAATACCCTATTCCTAATTGTATAGACCTTTCGCTAAACCTACCCATTTCCTATACAACTGAACCTTTCCCTATCGCTATCCTGAACCCTCCCAATCCTAATCACAATACCTTAATACCAATAAAGCCCTAACCCTAACCATTACCCTAATACCCGAACATCTTACCCAACCATAACCCTATCCCTAACCCATACCCTAAGCCTAACCTTTATCCCCTATCCCTAACACTTAACCCTAACCCCTTACACTAATACATATAATTCACTAACCCTTATACCCCTAAACCTCCCTATAACCTAACCTAAAGCCTATGGCCCTAAACCGAATACCTTAACCCTAACGCCAATAAGGCTATTCCTAACACATTTCGCTATACCCTAACCCTATCCAAACCCTAGACCTAACCCTAACCCTAATACCCTAACCACCTAACCCTAACCTATACCTACTATAAACCTAACCCTAACTACCTAACACTAACCCTAACTCTAACCCTATACCTATTACCATAACCTCGAAACCTAACCCCTAACACCAAACGCAATCTAACCCTAAGCCTATTCACTATCCGTTTCCTGAACCCATAACCCTACCCTAACTTTATACCTAACCCCTAACCCTAACCCTATCCCTATAACTTAATCCTAACCTATAGTCTCCACTACCCGTATCCTTAAACCTACCCTAACACGTAAATCCTATCCCTAACCTAAACCTAGCTCGAACCCTAACCCTAACACTAATCCAAAAACCTTAACCCTACCATATCCCTAACCCTACCTTATACCCTACCCTAATCCTATCCCTACCCTATCACTAACCCTAACGCTAACCTTACAGTTAACCCTACCCTTACCTTATCTCTACACCTAACCTAAACTATCCCTTAACCCTTTTCCCTAACCTAATCGCTAACACTAACCCCTACCCTAACCCTAACCCTAACCCTATACCTAAACCAACGAATAATCCCTTACGCTAAACCTTAACCCCTATTCCTAACCAACTAAAACCGTTCCCGATTCGTATCCTTAACCTCCTATACCTAAACCAATCCTAATCCAAAAGCCTAAGCCTTAAACCTTTAAGCCTAACCCTAACTCTAACCCGAACCCTTAACCCTAGACCTAACCCTAATCCCTATCCCTACGCTATCCTAAAACCCTAATCCCTATCCCTATCCCTTAACTGACTAAACCCTAACACTAACCCTACCCGTTCCTATACTCTAACACTAACCCTAACACTAACCCTATCCCTATACCTTAACACCTCTATCCTTATACGAATAACCCTTACGCTAACCTAACCTAATCCGAACCCGAAACTATCCCTATCGTAACTTATAACTTATCAATACCTAATCCCAATAACTAATCCTATATAGCCCTATCCCTATAACCGAACCACTTATCCCTAACTCTAACCCGATATCCCTTTCCTAACCCGATCCCTTTAACCTAATGAATCATCATCCCTTAACCCTAACCCTTAATCCCGATCCCTATCCACTAACGTTAACCCTGTATCCCTAACCCTTAACCCTATACCCTATCCTGAACCCATATAACCGATCCCTAACTTAACCCGAACTACAATAACGTTATCCCTATACCTAACCATAAACCCTTAACCTTAATCCCTATTCCCTATACCATACCTTAATCCTTACTCTTTACCCTGTACACTTTCCCTATCTTAACCTTAACCCTAACCCTTTCACTAAACCCTAACACTTTCCCCTTTATAACCCTAATCCTAAAAGCCTTAATCCCCTCTACCTATCCTAACCCTAACACTAACCCTAACCCTAACACTAAACCCTAACCCTGACCCTAATGCCTTACCCATGTATCCCCTAGACCCGCAACCTTAACCTAATGCCTATGCCCTAATCCGAAACCCTTACCCCTTAACGCCATAGCGATTACTATCCATATTGTAACCTACCCCGAACCCTATACCCTAGCTACCATATCCCTATCCTAAAACCCATAACCCTAACACTACCCATAACCAGAATACCTTACCCTAACCCTAACCTTACAATTATATTACCCTAACCCTAACCCTTAACCATAACCTAAACCTATCCCTATCACGTACCCTTTCGCTCTAACCTACATCACTAACCTCCAACTGAATGCCTAACTTAAGCCTTTTCCCATATCCGTATCCGTTAACACCTAACCCTTAATACCCTTTTCTTTAACCCTAACCCTATAACCCTAACCATAGACCTAAGTCTATCCCACTATCCGTAACTTATAATCCCTAACCCGTATCCCTTACCCTATCCTTAACCCGAACACTTATCATATATTCCTTATCCCGTAACCCGTATTACCCTATCCCTTACCCTTACCCGTTACTCCCTTAACCCATATACTCGCTAACCCTAACCCTTACCCTAATCCCTTACACCTACCGAACCCAATCCCTCTCCTTTAACCTCCTAAACCCTATATCCCGAATACGATTAGGATTTAATCCCCTGTGGTAATCCTTCCCCTATTATCTTTACCAATAAACCTATCCTATTTCGTATACACTTATTCCTCCATTCTATCCCTATACCGAATCAATAAATGCCTAACACCTTAACCACTATCCCTATACCCTAAATCTTGATACCAAATTCCCTAATTCCCTACCCTAACCCTAACACTTAAACTCACCCTACCCTAACCCTATATTCCCTATATCCTAACCACTATCCCCTAACGTTATCCCTACCCTACCCATAATCCCGTATCCCGTAACCCTTAACCCCTACTAACGTTATCCCTAACCCTAACCCTAACCTTAACCCTTACCCTTACATATCTCTAAACCCTAACCCGAACCCGATATCCCGAACCAGAACCCTAATCCAAAGACCTTTACCCTAACCCTAACCCGAAAACCCTAACCCTATACCCTATACCCTAACCCTAAACCCTTACTCTAATCCCTTAACCCTTAACCCTACCCCTATATCTATAGACCCTATACCCTAACCCTTGACCCTACCCTAACTCCTTCCCATACCCATATCCCCGAACCTGATACCTTACGATTTACCCCTTATCGCTTAACTAATCCCTATTCCTATACACTAAACCTGGACCGGTTGCGAAAACATTATACCTCCAATCGTAACTGAACCATATATCCTACTATAGCCTTTCCTAACCGGTATACCGCGACGTAATCCCTAACCCTAGCCCTAACCTAACGCTAACCCTAACCCTAACCCTACCCTTTTTCTCTAATCCTAACCTATCCCTTTACCTAAACCTATTACTAAAGCCTAAAGCAACCTTACTGAAAACCTTTACCCCTAACGCACAAATGATTCCTAACCTTATGTAACACCTAACCCTTAACCCTAACCAATAACCCTAATACCCTAACCCTAACCCATAAACCCGATCCCTAACCCTAACACTAACCCTAATACCCCTTAATCCTATCCTTATCCCATAACCTAAATAATAAATATACCCCCTTTAACCCTTACCCTAACCCGACCACTAACCCCCTAACACCAAAAAACGCTAATTCCTAACCATAAGCCTATCACTATCCGTAACTTATCCCCTAACCTCGAACCCTATAACTTTGATCCCTAATCCCTATCCCTAACCTTAACCCTAAACCTTAACCCTAACCTATAGTCTCTCACTATCAGTAACCTTAACCCTAACCTGATAACCCAATACCCTAACCCTTTCCCTAACCCGAACACTAACCCGTACCCTAACCGATCCCTAACCCTAACATAACCCTAATCCAAAGCCTTAACCCTTATCACCTAAACATTAATAAACCCTTACCATAAACCCTAACCCTGAATACTACCTAACCTAACCCTAACCCTAACCCTAACCCTATCCTAACCCTTAAACCCACTCAATCCTAACCTAACCCCTAACCTCAACCTATAACAATAACGCCTAAGCCTCGAAACGACGAAATCCGTAACCACTAACGCCCAAAGTCTATTACTAACCATTAGCTTTCCCCCTATACCCTATACCCTAACCTTGGCCTAAACACACTCCTGACACTAAAAACACCTAACCCTAACCTTACCATAACCATTTATCCCGAACCCTATACAATAATACCCTAAACTAAACCTATCCCTATACCCTATCCATAACCTTAACACTACCTTGCTATCGCGATTCACGGATCCTAATCGCCTACCCTACCCTAACGGTAAAACCCTAACCCAAAAACCTATACCCTAACCCTAAAACCTACCCTATGTCTCTCACTTCCGTTACCTTATTACATAACCTAACCCTAACCTATTCCCTAACCCTATATCCTATAATGCTTATAACCCTAACCCCTACCCTTACCTATACCCTTAAAACCTTCCCTAACCCTATCCTAACCCCTTAAAGCGTATCCCTAACCTCTAACTCCGTACCCTTAACTCTAATCACCCAACCATAACCCTATATCTCCCTAACCGTAACCCTTAACCCTTATACCCTAACCCTAACCTAACCCTATCCCAAACCCCAACCTTAACATAACCCTAACCCTAACCCTACTTTAACCCTAACCTATCCATAAGCTATCTCCTTATCCGTAACATTCACATGTAAAAACCATATCCCTAAAACCTATCATTTGAAAGCCCTTATACACTAAACTCTATATCCTTAACCATACCCGTACCGTTACCTAATCCCTAACCCTACACCTTTCCCTAACCCCATATCTCCTAAACGCAATATCCTATTCCCTATGCCTATCCCTATCTGTAACCTTAACTCTATCTCCCTAACCATAACCGGTACCCAGAACCTAACACTATCCCTTAATCCTAAGCCTTATCCCTTAAGCCTATCCCTATGCCGTACCGTATATATACCCGTAGGTGCCTTTAAGCCGTCAGCTGACGCGCATTAAATATGCTTTCCCAGTGCCTTATGGGCCGTCACTGAACGTCATGCATTTTTCTTGAATTTTTTTTTTCTTTTCGTTTTATTCTATCTATCGGACTTAATTAGAGTTTGTGCGTTAGTTAAGCCTTATAAGTGCTGTAGTTTTTAAAAGATATGTAAATGACCCCACGTGAGGGGAAAGCCCATTTTTTTCTTCTCTGTCGGGATGTCCAGCCTGCACGTCGGCTCGTTGCATAAAAGATGCGGCGCAACCTGCGCCAAGCGAGCGACCAAATCAACGTATTTAGCACACAAGCTGCGCAGGCTCTGCTAATGTTTTGTTGGAACATATAGTACAATAATCTTTTATATTCAAACGACTCATCTCGTGCATGGATGGTGAGATAATGATAGTGATGGAATTGCCAATCCGTATTCGTCAGTTATTGTTGTGGCGGTGTGATCACCTCAATGTCTGTGTTCAGCTGACTGGTTTGCCAGCGTCGAACACGAGCGCGCCTTGTGTGTTACTCGGCTCTGCGTGCCAGTGGTCAGTGACGTGGGAGTCAGAGGGAGAGGGTGAGCGCGGCCGGCTCGCGGCGCGGGCAAAGGGCAGAGGGAATGGTAGGGGAAGAGATGCAGTGAAAGAGAAGGTTGATGGCCATGCTATGGGGGCGTGGGGGGGGCTAGTGGGGGGCGTGGGACGTGGGTCCTGTACAGGGTTGCATTGAGTGGGTGCGTGCGGGTGAGTACTGCCCGTATCTGGTTTACGGTCTTTGACCTGGGGGAGGGTGACTTTTCTTTCTGGTAGTTGTCAACGTTGGTGCACGGGGTGGGCTGGTTGGTGGGGTTGTGGTTAGGGGGTTTTTTCATGTGGCGGGGGTGCGGGCTTTATTATTGCGTGCCTTTGAGTTGGGGAGTTTGTCGGGGGGAGGTGCATTTGGTTATCATTTTGTAGGCCAGGAGTTGCATTTTGCGGCTGTCTTGGGACGGCTTTATGCCGTGTGTTGGCTGGGGGTGTGCGGGGGGGTGGGGCGGTGCAGTGTTGTGGGGGGGTTGGTGGTACACCACTTATAGCTGGTGGTGGGCAGGCTCAGGGTTTGACAGGGGGGGGGTTCTGGGGATAGCAGCGGCTTTGACATGCACGTTCGGCGGTTTCCAACGATTTCCAATTTACCACGTTACCGTTACTCGTTCGCCGTGACACGTTACCACGTTCGCGTTCTGGTCACGTTCTACGTTCACCAGTTCCCGTTACACTTTTCCACGTGCCGGAACAGGTTCCACCGTTACCACTGTTGCCGTTACGTAGTTGACACGGTACGCGTTCGGTTCCGTTGCCATTTACAGTTTTCGCGTGACCAGTTGGCGGTTACGGTTACCGTTAGCCGTTAAACGTTTCAGTTGCTTACTGGTCCTGTTACCGTTCACGTTCCACGTTCAACGATTCGCAGTTATCGTTCACGATTCCAGTAGTTCACAGTTCCACGTTCCACGTTACCCGTCCCTTTCAAGTTCACGGTTACGATTCAACACAAGTTCCCAAGTTTCCGGTAACGAGTCGCCGTTTCACCGTTTCCGTGCACCTTTTGACCGTACCACACGTTCCAGATCCGTTCGCGATTAACCGTTGTTACACGTTCAACGTATTCCCGTTGCCGTTGCAGTACCGATCTCGTTCCCTTTCCCGAGCACAGTTACTATGTTCCCGTTCCCGTTTCCGTTCAACGTTACCAACGCATCAGGCTAGTTTTTTTTCACAGTTTATATTATCCCGATTCCCGTTCACCAGTCTCCCGTTACAGCTACCCGTTCCAGTTCACCGTACACACAGTTTCCCGTTCCACGTTAGCTTTTGCGGATAACGTACCCGTTACCCGCTCCCGGTTCACGATCACGCATTCACCTACCCGATCATCGTACACCGATTATATGATACCCGTTTCCGTATAAACGTTCCAGTTCGCGATTACAGGACCAGTACGCGTGCCACCTTACCGTTTACCTCGTACCAGTCCCAGTTGATGTTCCCAATACACGTTTACACGGACGGTTCCAGTTCACCCGTCCCTTTCCCGTTACCAGTTATCATTTCACGCGTCTGCAGTTCACAGTTAGCCGTTCAGCGTGCCGGTTCCATCTCACGTTCACGTATTTCCGCTTCCCGACCCACGTTCCCGTTCCCGTTTACTAGTTACCGTATACGATTCCGTTCCCGTTCCAGATTTCCCTGTACCAGTTTCGCGATTCACCACGAATAACGTATCCCAGTTCCAGTTCAACTTCCCGTTGAGATTCCATTTCATCCGTTTATCGTTCGCGTAACCTTACCGTTCCCGTATACCTTTCCCGTTTCACTTTCCCGTAAACCGTTAAGGTTCACGTTCCGTTAACCTTTTTCACCTTTCACCGTTACAGTTAACGTTACACGTTCCCACGTATAGATTTGCAGGTTCCGGTTCCCTTTTCACACGATCGGATTTACCGTTCCGTTACAAAGTAACAGATTCGCCTTTGGATTGGCCCGTTACCTTTTATAATCGTTCCGTTTACCCGTTACACCGTTCCTCCTGCACGTTTCGCGTTCCAGTACCAGTATTCGCCATTCAATGTTCCAGTTCCCGTGTCCAGATACAGTAAACCCGTTACCGTTTACAGTCCCGTTCCAACCTGCACCGTTAGCTTCACCGTTACCGATTCAACGCGTAAACCGTTATCGTCCAAGTTACCGTTATCTCAGTTAACAGTCACCGTTACCAAGTTCCAGGTTCCGTTCATAGTTAACGTTCCACAGCTTCCAGCTTATTCCGATTACCTGTTCACGTACCCGTAAACGTTAACCGTTCCCGTTCACCGATCCTGTTAACATCGTTCCCGATTTACAGCCTCCCGTCACACAAGTTCACCGTTCCACGTTCACGGTTACACGGGGTGGGGTATACCGTTCTGTTAGGTACCCGTACCCGTTCCCGTTACTGTTCCCGATTCTCCGATCCCGTAATTCCTCGCTCCCGTCTTTCCGTTACAGTTTCACGTGCCACGTTCTCAGGTCCACTTCACACACCGTTCCTTTACACGTTCAGCGTGTTCCACATATCCCAGTTCCCCGATCAACCGTTTCAATCACCCCGTTACACGTTTCACGTATCATCTTGACACATTTCGTTTAACCGTTACGTACCCGTTTTACCAGTTATCCCGTTCAATTTCCCGCTGGACACGTTAGTGTTCACAGATCCAGTTCCCCAGTACCCGTTCCCGAACCCGTTTCAGATCCCCGTTAGGTTTCCCTTTCCAGATTCCCGTTCGCGAATCCCCTCTTACCCGAACCCGTTACAGTAACCGACTCACGTTAAGTTCACAGTTCCCGTACACATATCACAAGTTCAGGGTTATCCCCGTTTCACGTTCAAGGTTTCATATTCCAGTTCCCGTTCACGTACAGCGTCCCGTATTACCACAGGTTCCCGATTCCTTATCATGTTCACGTACCAGTTCACAGTTACAGTTCCCCTTTCCCGTATCACGTTCCAGTTGCACTTTTGCCTGTTTCTGATCCCGACTTTACACCGTTCCCTAAGAAGTTCCCGATATCCCGATACAATAATCACCTTATCCATATTCCCGTTCCTAGACCCTTTCGTGCTTTTATTCCCTTTCCCGTTCCCACACGTTCCCGTTTCATGTAAGCCTAGCAGTTCAGGATCCGTTGCCACTTTATGCACGATCCCGTTCTGGTGATGGTCGTTACCACATAACCTATAACGAACCCGTTACAACGTTTCCGAGCCCTTCCCAGTTCACGTAACCGTTAACTTTAAAGATCAGTTCAAGTATCCAGTAACCCGTTCCACGTTGCCCGTACGTTGTTGCCCATGACGCGTTTCCGTTACCGTTTGAATTTAACCCGTATCCCGTTCACAGTACAACGTTTAAACTTTCCCGTTTACCGTTCCAGTTCACAGTTAACATTGACACGTTCCCGTTCAGCGTATCGGTACCCGATTCCGTTCCTTTCCCGTTCCAGTTTCCCGTATTACGTTTTTAACCGTTCCTCGTTCCCGTTCACCGTTGCACACATATTGCCGGTTACCGTTCCCTTTATCCGATCCCCTTACCAGTTTCCAGTTTCTCGTTCAAGTTCGCTATTGGCGATCAGCAGTATTCACTGTAGCGATCACTCCGTTCAAGAATTACAGTGCACCGTTACCAGTTACAGTTTTTTCACGTTCCAGTCTAAGTTCCAGTTTTCTTGTTAATCAGAGTTCACCGTTCAGGTTTCCAGTTCACAAGTTCTCGTTAACAGTTTCACAAGTTCACGTGAACCGTTCCCGTTCCAAGTTCAAGTTAACGTTCTAAATCGCGATGGCGTAACCGTTGCGTGCGATATGCACAGGTACGGTTACCCGTTCCAGTTCACCAGTTCTGGGTTCACAGTTCCCGTTCAAGTTACAAGTTATACCGTTCACGATCAATCCGTTCAGTTCACAGTTAGGCTTTTTGCACGGGTTACAGTTACCGTTCAAGTTCAGATTCCCACGTTACACGTTCACCGTTTCCAGTTCCAGTGCCGTTCCCAGTACGCGTTCTCGTTACAGTACACAAATTACAACGTTTCCGTTCGAGATCGCATTTTCTCGGTACCACTTCCCGATCCAGAATCCCGTTCCAGTTCCCGTTCCTCGATACGTGGAGGTCCGGTTAACGACAATTGGGAGTTAACATTTACGTCTGCATTTTGCACACTTACAGTAACACATGCGTTTAAGGTCCCGTATCAGCGTTCCCACTTGCACCGGTTAACCGTTCAACGTTACAGTTCACGTTTCTCGTTCCGTTCACGTTACCCGGTATAAAGTTTACAGTTTACGCTCACAGTTCCCAGTTCCCGTTACCGTTAACAGTGCAAAGTTAGGCTTCACGTTACAGTTGACCGTTCACGTTCCCCGTTACGTTACCGTTCACCGTTCCACGTACTGGTTAACGATCATATATCCGTTCCAGTTCACGGTACCACGATTACAGTTCCGTTACCAGTTCGAGTTCCCTTTACCGTAACGTTGAGTTATCGTTCACAGTTACCGTTCCAACGGTCCCGTTGCCTTTTTGCCTGTTCACGTTCACATATCACGTACCCTTGCCCAGAATCCGATCTAAGTACCCAACAGGTTCCAGTTCAAGTTAGCGTTCCCTTTCCCGTTACACGTTCCCGATTAAAGTTCCCAGTTCTAGTTAACCCAAGTCCAAGTTAACGTTCCCGTTCCAGTTGCAGTTCGTTGTTCGACAGGTCGATTACTCAAGTTACACGTTGAAGTTCCACGTTCAGTGCTGACCTTGGAGGTTCCAGGTTAAGATTTGAAGTTAAATTTACGTCTATTCGCTTTTGCCAGCTGCCGTTGAAGTTCACGATCACTTCGCGTTAAACAACTTCGCGTTCACAGAATACCGATAACGATACAAGTAACAGTTAACGTTCAACGTTAGCAGTTAACAGATAACGTTAAAGGTGCAAGTTACCGTTTACAGCGGTTCCAGTTACCAGTGCACGTAACCAGTTTACGTTCAAGTTAAGTTCAGGTTAGTCGATTAAAGTGACAAGTTCAAGTTAAAGTTACCGTTGAAACGTTAAGAGAACAACGTTAAGTTACAGTTACAGTATCTCAGTTGCAGTTAGATTAAGCCCGGACGCGTTTCCATTCCACGTTTGCAGTATACGTTCCTAGCCGTGCGCTTCCTGTTTCGCCTCAAGAATTTCACCATTCCGATGACCTTCTGCACCGTACAAGTTCCCGTTACCATTTCCCGTATCGCGTTCCACTATCCCGTTACCTTTCACGATCCCGTTCCTTCCGATCGTCTTATAACAGATACCGTCTCTCGTTCCCGAACCCTTTCCCGAGCATCCGATAGGGTTTAACCCGAACCTAAAGTTTCACGTGTACCCGATATAGTATTTTCAAGTTTCCGTTGCCGTTCCAGTACCCTAAACCCGTATTCCCGTACCCGTATACCGTACCGTTCTCGAATCATGTCCGTACCGTTACCCGTACACGTTCCCCGTTCTGGATCCCGTTTAACCGTTCCCGAAATCCTTAACCTGTACCCGTACCCATACCTTATCCTACGCTAACCCTTTCAGGTTTCTGTAACACCCTTTCCTAACCCGTATACCCGTACACCGTTATCTGATATCATATTATACGTGTTCCCGTTAAGCAGAAATACAGAACCAGATTCCCGTGCCCGGATCCTTATACTCGTTAACCCTTTCACCGCTTCCCGGTTACCGTACCTTTCTCTTTTCCGATTCCACCGACTCCTAATCCGTAAGCCTAACCCTTATCACTAACCCGTACAAGAGCCGTTCTTGAACCCTATCGCTTACCATACCCTATAACTCTCACAAGATACCGATCGGTTCAATATAACCTAACCTTAACCCTAACCCGATCCCTTATCCGATACCCTGCCCTTAACCCTATCCCTAACCCTATCCGATATCGAATAAGACCGTACGGATTCCTAACCCTCAAGCCTAACACCTGATTCTGATCCAGAGTCGTGAACCTGTAAACCTCCTAGCCTATCTGCAATACCGAAGCCATAATAGCCAGATCCGATAAACCGATTAACCTAAAAACGTAACGTAACCCCTTCCCTATACACCCTATTCCCTTTACGAACCAGTCCCTAAACCTTTTCCTTACCGGAACCCCTTTCCCTTAACTCTAACCCTAACCCATTCCCTGTAATCCCGAACCGAACCCTTTCCGATTCCATATTTCTCTTATAAGCCTAAATGCGTATTCCCTTAACCCGGTTCCCGATCAACTTACTCCGTAACCCTACCCGTAACCGATTCAGATTCTCCCGAACCCGTCCCGAATCCCTTTATCCCATGTACCCTTTTCCTATCGAATTAGACACTTTCGCTCTATACCTTACCTTACCTTATCCCGACCTTAACCTGTTACCCGAACCTTATCCTAACCCGAACCATATCCCTGCACCCTGTACACTAAGCCGAACCTATCCCCTATCCCTCTATTCCGTTACTTTACGCGAAGCCCGAACGAAAAAAGGATTCCCCGAACGCCAAAATGGCTATGCGTTCCTTATAGATTTTCAATAACCCGTCCTTTCCTAGCAATTTACCGTTAATCGATATTCCCTGTTATACCATTACCCGATCTCCCGTTCCCGTTCATTGATTCCCTGATCCCGAACACTATACCCTTATTCCGATACCCCGAAAACGTTTCGCGATGCCGTATTCCCGTTATAGCCTAGCCCGTGCCGGTACCGATCCCTAACCCCGAACCTAACTGCTACCCGTATCCCGTCCCATCCCGATCTACACGATTATCGTTGCCGATCCCGTAGGCTGCGCTCTTGCGGTTCCGGTTTCCCGTAACTCGTTCCCGTTATTACCGGTTATACTCATATTCCTGACCCTAATACCTGATACACTATCCTATACCCGGAAGCCTTATCCGGTACCCTATCCCGATCCCTGATTCCGTACCGGAAACCCGAAACCCGTAGCCTTACCTATACACTATGCATATTCCCTGTTCGCGTTACCGGATCGGATTACACTATCCGAACGTTACGCGTACCCTAATCCCTTATCACGGTACCCGTAACCCGAACCCTGATAACGATAACTCCGTCCTTTACCCAGATACCCGATATACCCTTATCCCTAAATCTTAATCTTGCAGTATAAGCCCTGACGCTAAATCCTATACCTATTCCGAAACCGCAAACCGTAGCATTCGCGTATACCGGAAAGCCATGCCGTACCCTTAACGTATCAATTAGCCCGTAGCCTATGCCTAAGCTTAACCATTAATACCGATCCCCAACCATGTTCCGAACCACGAACCCTATTCACTAACACGTATTCCCTTAACGCTATCCCGAACCCTTTCCCCGAGCCCTATCCCGAACGCGTTTACCCTGGTTACCCGTTCCCGTATCCCTATTCGATATTGCCGTTCTTTCGGATCGTATATCCCCGTAACCCTTAACCCTAACGTGTGAACCCTTAAACCCGAACTCCCGTATCCCGATCCAGTTATCGGTTACGAATCCGTTGGCTACCGCTCTAGCAGGTTACTGGTAATCCCGTACCTCGAACCCGATACCTAACCCCGACTCTTACTCCGAACCGTACCCTTACACTGAATCACGATCAACGTTCCCTTTGCAAATATTGCCTTTATCCCAACCGTATCCCGATTACCCGTAATCCGAAGTCCTTATCCAGTAAACCTATCCGTATACACTTAAACTAACGTATCCCGATACCTCGAATCCTATTCCCTTTACCCCGTACCCTCATACCGTTTCATTAACGCCTATGCCCGTCCGAAAACTTAACCCCGAAGCCTTAGGATATGGCTAATCATAAGCGAATCTCCGATCCCTAATACCCTTAACCTAGGCCGAACCCGTTATCCCGAATACACGTATACCTATTCCAGTTTCCCGATCCTCGTACTTGTATACCCGTATACCCGATCCCGATACCCGTTCCATAACCCGTACCGAGCCCGTATACCCAACCCGAATCCCTAACCCATTTCACCATACGGTATTCGTTCCCTGTAAGCCGTGCCATAGCCGTTATCCTTATTCCCGAAACCTTACACTGTACGGTCCTAACCCTATCCCCTAACGTTAACCCTAACCCTAACCGTAACCCTTTAAACTAACCTAAACCTAATCCTAACCCTAACCCTAACCCTAACCCTAACCCTAACCCTAACCTAACACTAACCTAACCCTAACCCTAACCCTAACCCCTAACATTAACCCTAAACCTAACCCTAACCATAACCTTAACCCTAACCCTAACCTAACCCTAACTCTAACCCTAACATTAACCCTAACCTAACCCTAACCCTAACCCTAACCCTAACCATAATCAAAAAAGCCTTAACCTAAGCATAACCCTAACCCTAACCCTATCCCTAACCCTAACACTAACCCTAACCCTAACCTAACCCTAACCCTAACCCTAAACCTAACCCTAACCCTAATCCTAATCCTAACCCTAACATAACCCTAACCTATCCCTAACAATAACCTAACGCTAACCATAACCTAACCCTCACCTAACCCTAACTCTAACACTAACCCTAACCCTAACCCTAACCCTAACCCTAACCCTAATCCCTACCCTAACCCTAACCCTAACCCTAATCCTAACGAATAAGACCTTACGCTAAACCTAACCCTAATCTAACCCTAAACTTATCCCTATTCGTAACCTTAACCTCCAATCCTAACTCAAACTAATCCAAAAGCCCTAACCCTAACCCTAACCCTAAACCTAACTCTAACCCCAACCCTAACCTAACCCTAACCCTAACCCTAACCCTAACCTAACCTAACCCTAACCCTA
This sequence comes from Conus canariensis, assembly GCA_033310375.1. NCBI lineage: Eukaryota > Metazoa > Mollusca > Gastropoda > Neogastropoda > Conidae > Conus > Conus canariensis. The sequence goes on along the minus strand of JAMYXO010001945.1, from coordinate 4,390 downwards.
ACCACCTAACTCTAACCCCTAACCCAACCCTAACCCTAACCCTAACCTAACCCTAACCCTAACCTAATCAAACCCTTAACCCTAACCCTAACCCTAACCCTAACCCTAACCCTAACCCTAACCCTAACCCTAACCCTACCCTAACCCTAACCATAACCCTAATCCTAACGAATAAGACCTTACGCTAAACCTAACCCTAACCCTAACCCTAACCCTAACCTTAACCCTAACCCTAACCCCTAACCCTACCCCTAAACCTAACCCTAACACTAATCCTAACCCTAACCCTAACCTCAACCTAAACCTAACGCCTAAGCCCTAACCGAAACCTTAACCCCTAACGCCAAAGGCTATTCCTAACCATAAGCTAACCCTAACCCTAACCCTAACCCTAGCCATAACCCTAACACTAAAAACCCTAACCCTAACCCTAACCCTAACCCTACAACTAAACCCTAACCCTAACCCTAACCCTAACCCTAACCCCTAACACCAAACGCTAATCCTAACCCTAAGCCTATCCTATCCGTAACCTTAACCCCTAACCCTAACCCTAACTTTAACCCTAACCCTAACCCTAACCCTAACCCTAAACTTAATCCTAACCCTAAGTCTCTCACTATCCGTAACCTTAAACCCTAACCCTAACCCTAACCTAACCCTAACCCTAACCCTAAACCTAAACCCTAACCCTAACCCTAATCCAAAACCTTAACCCTAACCATATCCCTAACCCTAACCTTAACCCTAACCCTATCCTAACCCTAACCCTATCACTAACCCTAACGCTAACCTTAACAGTAAACCCTAACCCTAACCTTAACTCTAACCCTAACCCTAACACTAACCCTAACCCTAACCTAACGCTAACACTAACCCCTACCCTAACCCTAACCCTAACCCTAACCCTAAACCTAACGAATAAGCCCTTACGCTAAACCTAACCTAATCCTAACCCTAAACCTATCCCTACTCGTAACCTTAACCTCCAATCCTAACCCAAACCTAATCCAAAAGCCCTAAGCCTAAGCCAAGCCTAACCTAACTCTAACCCCAACCCTAACCCTAACCTAACCCTAACCCTAACCCTATCCCTAACGCTAACCCTAACCCTAACCCTATCCCTAACCCTAACGCTAAACCCTAACCCTAACCTAACCCTAAACGCTAATCCTACTATCCGTAACCTTAACCCTAACCCTAACCCTAACTTAACCCTAACCCTAACCCTAACCCTAACCCTAAACTTAACCTAACCCTAACGTCTCTCACTCATCCGTAACCTTAAACCCTAACCCTAACATAACCCTAACCTAACCCTAACACTAACCTAACCTAACCCTAACCCTAACCTAACCCTAACCCTAACCTAACCAAAAGCCTTAACCCTAACCCTAACCCTAACCCTAACCCTATCCTAATCCTAACCACCTAACCTTAACCCTAACCCTAACCCTAACCCTAACCCTAATCCTAACCCTAACCCTAACCCTCAACCTAACCTAACGCCTAAGCCCTAACCGAAACCTTAACCCTAACGCCAAAGTAATTCTAACCATAAGCTAACCCTAACCCTAACCCTAACCTAGCCTAACCCTAACCCTAAACCTAACCTAACCTAACCCTAACCCTAACACATAACCCTAACCCTAACCTAACCCTAACCCTAAACCCTAACCTATCCTAACCCTAACCCTAACCCTAACCCTAACACCAAACGTAATCCTAACCTAAGCCTATCCCTATCCGTAACCTTAACCCTAACCCTAACCCTAACTGCTAACCCTAACCCTAACCGTAACCCTAACCCTAACCAACCTAACCCTAACCTCTACCCTACCTAACCTAAACCTAACCCTAACCACCTAACCTAACCTAACCCTAACCCTA
>JAMYXO010001944.1:15000-22500 GCA_033310375.1 Conus canariensis | reverse complement strand
AGGGACTCAGCCGTTTGCTAGTAGCAGTCAGTTGCCCCCAGGTTGATAGTGTTCCCTGGACTGACGGGGACTGGCTGCTACCGGGTTAGGGCCGGGGCCATAGCTGTGTTGACGCCCCGTTCTCCACCTGTTTGCTGCCAGTGTTGAGAGGCCGGCCTGAGCGCCAACAATTGCTCTACTTGCCACTGCGCTCGTGACCGACCACTGTTGGGCCAGTGGGTTGGAGACGTCGCTGCTGGTGAGCCAGGACGTCGCCCCTTCTTTTGTGCCAGCGACCTGCGTCCGAGGCCGTCACTGTGTGTGTGGTGTGTGTGCCACAGCTCTTGGTTGGTGTTGAGCCACAGGTGGTGTGTGTGCCACAGTTATTGGTTGGTGTTGAGCCACAGCTCTTAGGTGTTTGAGCCACAGCTCATGGGTGAGACTGTCATCGTGTTGCTGACAGAGACGCCACGAACGTGTTAATGTTTCTTTCCCTCCTTCTTCATTGAGAACCACAGCTTGGAAGAGACTGTGTCAGACTTGCCTCGTCGCTGCCGTCGTCGTCATCAGCGCTGGACCCGGCAGTTGATAATTAAAATTGTATTGACTTGTTGTATATGTACACCTAATGGTGGGTGTACCAACCTATGTTTAATTGTGTGTTTGTTTGATGGCTCGGGCGGCATAAAAAAAGAGTTATTTTGTTGCCTGGCTGTCCATGTTCGGATGAGTGGTGTGTGTGTATGTGAATTAGAAAAAGTCGTGCATGCATCCGTAATTCTGAGTGAGTCAGACTTCCACAGACACGCATTTCCATCCGTAACACTGTGGACGGGGTGTCGGAATGAGCGGCGTGGGTGCACTGCTACTGAGGCGGCACAGAAGATGGGAGAGAAAAAAAATCGCCTTGTAGTGTGCCATTGAGCACGTCCGCGTGTGCGAGAGGACACCCTGACCCCCTTTGACTTGTCCTCTCTCTCTCTCTCTCTCTCTCTCTCTCTCTCTCTCTCTCTCTCTCTCTCTCTCTCTCTCTCTCTCTCTCTGTCCACATGTTTTCAGTCCGCCTGTTTTTATATATTGTTCATCTGTCTATCTCCTTGTGTCTTTCCCACACACACACACACACACACACACACACACACACACACACACACACAGAGAGAGAGAGAGAGAGAGAGAGAGAGAAGAGAGAGAGAGAGAGAGACATGCATGGGCATACGCAGTCGTACACTCAAGCACGTACGCGTACACACGCTCAGAAACGCGCCCGCCCACACGCGCACACACACACACACACACAACACACACACACACACACACACACACACACACACACACAACACACACACACACACACACACACACACACACATAATATATATATATATATATATATATATATATATATATATATATATATATATATATATATATATATACATATATATATATGCACGCATGAACTGCAATTAATATCAGTAAAATATATTCAGTAGTCACGATGCAAGTTACATATACCGTCATGTTCATGATACGTACACATCAGGCACGGGAACGTCCTCATCGATTTCCACATCAAAGAGAAGTGTACAGTGGAAGCTGCTTTCTCCTTGTTACCATCCACGGCATTTGAACACAACGTTATGTCCAGTAGTTCAAAATGAAACTATGAACAAGACGAACTATTCCAGCTGAAAGGCCAGGAGCTGACAGACAGAAAGATAACACTACTCTATTTACCGCATAGATAAACACCGAACGAAACTGCTATCGAAAGAAGAAGACCTCCGTGTCACCATGCTGAAGGTGTACTTTGAAAATGTTCAATAATTTGTCAGTTTGACGGGGTATGTATCAAGTGTTTGACAAATGGTAAAAACTGAACTTTTGAATTGTCTCTCAGCCGGCCATATCGATTCACTCAAGTTGGCATTTTCGCTTGCAATCCAGAATAATGGAGGTGATCAGCTAAATCTGGACATAAATGATTTTACGTTGCGTACGACGGCAGTTGCATGGTCGACCAAGTCGGCTGCTTGATGCGAGTCAGTTCAGTCGACCCGATGTAGCTCCAGTCGATTTTGATGTGATTATCAGGCGAACACGTTGACACCAGAAACCTTTGGGCTGTGTCGACCGACCAGAAGATTTCGGCGAAGACAAAAATGTTTTCTGTTGTAGTCGTCTACTCCCCCCTTTGACGAAGTGAGAAGGCTGTCTAAGTAATACACATATTACAACATTATTGTGTCTTTTTTCCTTCTTTCAACAACGCGCGTTCTCTAGAGACAAAAGGCAAAACGTTTTAGATATACTTTAGTCTCTAGAAACCCTGTACGACTAGAATATTCTTGGCGACACATTGAACAACGATCGCATTCCTTTTTTTTGTTTTTTGTTTTGTTGTTGTTTTGTGTTAAATCTTATTAATTTTTTAACATTATTAGAAAGCAGGCATCCCTACGGGTGTCTCAAACTTTTCCGTCGGAGGCGCTGGGTATGAACAGACAAGCGAAAGCGTTTTCTTCTATTCATTAAATTCATGTGGTTTACTGTTTCCACGAAATAAACCCTATACTGTAGTTTTTTAAACAACACGTTGACCTGCCATTAACAAATATTAGCCAGTGTCGGGTGTACACCTTTAACCCTTCGAACCTTTGGCAAGATCAATAGCTGAAACAGGCAATGGGTGTGCCACCATACAGTTCATGAAGAACGAAAAGGGCTGATCCTGCCCATGCACTGTGAGCGATGGAACGAACAAAGCCCCAGTCAGTGTTAGAGGCTTGCTGATGCCATCAGGGGATCTCCTGGTAACGTTCATTGCCTCGAACGAACATCTTAAATGAGATGGGATATCCTGAACAGTAAACAATATATCAGAAAAGCAACATCTGCCCTCTTGGTAAAACAATGACATGCTCTGTATTTCTAAACCATTGCTATTTGCAGCATTTAACTACAAGACACGCAAAACAAATAAGGCAATTCCGGTAAATCGGGGTTTTAAGATTTCCCATGTACTGCGAGCCGACAAATGTGCACAGCAATAACTGAAGAAATGAAGACACCCAAACTGACAAATGCTGGCCTTCTATTATAGAGCACTGACATTCAAAAAACACCCAAACCGACAAACGCTGGCCTTCTATTATAGAGCATTGTCATTCAAAAACACCCTAACTGACAAACGCTGGCCTTCTATTATAGAGCATTGTCATTCAAAAAACGCCCTAACTGACAGACGCTGGCCTTCTATTATAGTGCATTGTCATTCAAAAAACACCCTAACTGACAAACGCTGGCCTTCTATTATAGAGCATTGTCATTCAAAAAACACCCTAACTGACAAACGCTGGCCTTCTATTATAGAGCATTGTCATTCAAAAAACACCCAAACTGACAAACGCTGGCCTTCTATTATAGAGCATTGTCATTCAAAAAACACCTAAACTGACAAACGCTGGCCTTCTATTATAGAGCATTGTCATTCAAAAAACACCCAAACTGACAAACGCTGGCCTTCTATTATAGAGCATTGTCATTCAAAAAACACCCAAACTGACAAATCCTGGCCTTCTATTATAGAGCATTGTCATTCAAAAAACCCAAACTGACAAATCCTGGCCTTCTATTATAGAGCATTGTCATTCAAAAAACACCCAAACTGACAAATCCTGGCCTTCTGTTATAGAGCATTACCATGACAAAAATAGATACATTGACTGGAACTTCTTGTAAAAGACTGGCATGAAAGGAAATCTCTGATGAAGCAGGCAGATAACGAACATGGAAATCCACTTTTGCTCCCTTGGTAAATTGAAAGAACCACATGCCCGTAATTTTGAAGTAATACAGCTAGCTGCATTAACTTGAAACATGTCCTCATGTCTTCTTATGGATTGACGAGATGTGTTTTTAACGTTTTGTCATGTGGCTTTGTCTTCTGATGGCTTCAAATACTACATTTGTCATTCGATGGATTGATGTAACCTCGACTTATTATGGCTTGAAGTGATGTGCCTTTGCCTTATTACAGCTTCGAGTTTTCTGTCTAATTTATCATTGATTCAAGGTGTGTGTCATTGTCTTCTCGTGGCTTAACGTTGTGTCGTTAGACTTATTATGATTTGATATTTTCTTTTTTAGTTTACGATGGCTTGATGTACCTTTGCCTTACTATCGGGCGAAGTGATTTGTCTTCGTCTTATTACGGCTTCAATTTATGTGTCTTTCTTAAAATGTATTTCAAAGTATATGTCTTTATCATCTAATGGCTTGAAGTGTGTGCATTATTCAAAGAAACAAAAATTTCACATTGCTCGATAAATGCACACCAAAAAAAGACGCAACAGTTAGATCATAGCACCAAGCCACCCTTAATAATATTCAATGGGGGAAAATGAATGTTACCTACTAATCTATTGTGTTTGGGATCTGGTGTTCGGGGAAGGGACGAAGAGGATGTGTGTGTGTGTGTGTGTGTGCGTGCGTGCGTGCGTGCGTGCGTGCGTGTGTGTGTGTGTGTGTGTGTGTGTGTGTGTGTGTGTGTGTGTGTGTGTGTGTGTGTGTGTGTGTGTGTTCAGTTTCTTCAGTTTAACGTCCTTCCACTAAAAGTGATATCAGACGATGTGTTGAAGTATATGGAATGTGCGTATTAACTGTGTGGTTGTTTCTTGAAAATGTGTTGTATGAATAAACATTTCTTATGATATGAGTTGAGATTGGAGATGGCCAGATAGAGGGACACAGTGTGGATGTGTGTGTGGTGTGTGTGTGTGTGTGTGTGTGTGTGTGTGTGTGTGTGTGTGTGTGTGTGTGTGTGTGCGTGCGCGCGTGTGTGTGTGTATGTGATTGAAGGGGGTGGGTGGGCATGGGAGGAAAGCAGAGGGTATGTTGTCCAGAGACCTCAGGGTTTATGACAGTTGCTATTCACAAAGCTTGTTCCAAGGCCCAGATCGAGGCTTCCAGTACTGTCACACCACTGTCTCAGACTCCACTGTTCCAGTGTTGCCTGATGGGGAATTAGTTCCCAAAGCCGATCCGCCCGTTCGAGGGAGAACGCTGGACCCAGTATGGCGTTGTTCTTGGGTGCCAGAGTAGTTTTGTGAGCGTCTTCAGTGTGTTAACTACAGCGTCTTCAGTCGTTGTCTGTCCCGATACAAACCTGCACGTAGAATTTAGCATCAGGCGTACGTGGAATGTTCAACGCGCCAAACGGGAGTAAACACGTCTTTAGAACACTCAGTTTACTAGCGTGTAAGGACACACACACACACACACACACACACACACACACACACACACACACACACACACACACACAGATATCATATGCGTGCTTATGTTGATGTTTGCAGGATTTCTTTTCACTATATCAATGATAGAATATCTAAGAGGAACGTCAAATTTCGTTCGTGACTTGTCTCTACGCTAATCCCCAGAACATCCTTTTGTTCCTTTTTGTGTAAATGCCGTATTGTATTATGTGACTTTTGATTTGGTTAGCTTACCATCTATGTTTGTTCCCACTACTTTATTTTTTGGTAATCGTATGATATCAGAAATTTGTGAAGACTGATGTATAGTTAAAGATTTGTGTTTGGTTAGAGGTTGTTCTCTTCACCTTGTTCTTGTGGGAAAATCTCTTGAGACTTCCAGGACGCGAAATGAAATTACGAGAGAATACAAGTCTGATTCGTTGCACCACATGTTGGAAGGTCAATGCCATGTATTCTGCGCAACATTTCATCTCTACCCATGTTCAGAAACAGTCATGAAAACATACCTGCTTCGGGAAACATCCCCCTAATTTCTGTTGTGGGCTTGTTTTCTGTGTTGGAAAGGGCGGGAGTGAGGTGGGAGGCGAGGGATCTGTGTTGGTAGGGGTGGGGAGGGAGGGAGAAGTGAGGGTGGAGAGGAAGGAATAGTTTGGATGCGTGTTTGAACTGAGTTAAAAGTGAAAGTACAGCACACTGAGTTGCTGATAGAGAATGTTGCCCACCACCATCATCATCATCATCATCATCATCATCATCATCACTGCTTCATTTGCGTGCCTTTACATATTACACCCCAAAAAAACAATAAGTTTTCAGTGTACAGTTTTTGGGTTTTTTTTCGAGTTTCCAGAGTTACGTTGTGCTACACTCGATTCAAATAGAAATGTCTACATTTTCAGCGATGTAAGTTCTCATGTCGATGCTCTCGTTGACCAACGGGAAAAAAGAGGCTGTCTACCTTGCTACGTGTCCTAGTACTGTCATAACTTGTACCCTCGCACTGTTGTTGTCACATTCTGGACTGAGTTGTTCTCCCCCCCCCCCCACCCCCACTCCCAGCGACAACAGTCTCCTGTCTGTTATAGGGGTTGCTGATCGCACCGGATTTTGAGCATTAAGTCGTAATCTGCAGCTTGGCTGCAATCAGACCTGTACCTTCCACACGTCTCGCGACATTACAAAATGTAACAGCCGTGTGCCTGTCCAACTTCATGATATAAAGTCCTTTTCCGGAACTACACATCCCTGGAATCCAACGAAGCTGGTGGACATGCATAACAGGAGTCCTCAGCAGGTCCTCGACCACCACGCTCCGTTGGTGACAAGACGTGTACGTGTGCAGGACCGTCCGTCCGCTCCTTGTCTAAGTGATGAACAGAGGGCAGCCAGACCTTGATGACGGCCAGCTCGGCGCCATTGGGGGAAGAAGTGCCCCACTGTCCACAGACAGATTCTCACCAACAAAAGGATAGCGGATGGTCTTGTATGCAGACAGCCAAGACAAACGTTTGAAGTAAGAGGATCGACTCCAGTTCTTCCCACAAACGCAGACTTTTCTGTGTTCATCGTACTGATGGGCAAAACAGGATCTAACACGCTTCTCACTGACATCCACCGTTCTGAATTGTAACATTTTTTTTTTTTGCGTGTGTGCGTGCGTGTGTGTGTGTGTGTGTGTGTGTGTGTGTGTGTGTGTGTGTGTGTGTGTGTGTGTGTGTGTGTGTGCGTGCGTGCGTGCGTGTGTGTGTGTGTGTGTGTGTGTGTGTGTGCGTGCGTGTGTCCGTGCGTGCGTGCTGCATGCGTGCGTGCGTGCGGGCGAGCGCGCGTGTGTGTGTGTGTGTGTGTGTGTGTGTGTGTGTGTGTTTGGTCTTTTTCTTTTTCTTTTTTTTTTCCTTTTTTTTGTTGGGGGGGAGGGGGGGGCAAGGGAAGGGATAGCGAAAGGGGGATGGGGTGTTGTGGGGGTCACAGTATTATCGCCATCCGCAATAGGCTGGACTATTGCTCATGCATCGAACCGTATTTTCATGTGTGTAGTCTATGTTCTATCAAATTTGAGCATGTCAAGTACCTAGACGTTTCTCTGTCACCTTCAAAACGTTCTTCACTAGAGCACATCCAAACTTCGCTTATAAAACAATATAAGCTACACACAAAAAGTTAAGGATCACTTTCACAAACATTCATAACTGTCAAAATAAGAAAGTCAATGCGTTGAAGTTTGGCCAACATTTAATTC
>JAMYXO010001944.1:0-10000 GCA_033310375.1 Conus canariensis | reverse complement strand
TGTGCGTGCGTGCGTGCGTGCGTGCTCGAGTGTATGCGTGCGTGTATATGTCTGAGTATATTCTCTGTAAGTGGATGCGTGCGCGTCCGTAATAATACATGTAAGCGAAAATATGACTGATCATTGATATTGTAGATTCTAAAGTTTCCGCTGTTCATTCACTCTCTCTGATAAGACAGTACTTGTAAGAAATAGTTCACTACGACTGTTATTACTATACGTTTTGAGGCCAGATCCTGTTGGACACGGATCAACTTTGTTCATGTATGTATTTGATTATTCTACGCATGCAACCATTAATTATTTGATGCTACAATTTTGGAAGGACAGAAGGCTTGCTATTCCCTTTTAGCAGTTCTTTTCCATTTAGATTGTCGGCTTCACTGATTTGATTTTGCATGCCAATTATACTAAACAAAGGCACTGTTTTCTTCCAATGGCAGCCATTTTGGAAAAGCGAAAATCGGATAAAACATACTGAAATTGGATAAAAATTTAGATACTATGAATCATTCTGGTTTACTGAATAATTTTCTTGATTGAGACCAAAATTCAGTATAAAATAATCACAATCAGGCATCATTTGTCCTCTATATTTGCAGTTTACAAATCTGGTGGCGGCCATCTGGGATTTTACGCAATAACTCAAAATGCCCAACATTTACGAAGTGGCCTCCAACGGATTTGGATTCAGCACCCCAAAATCATGTTAGATCAACAACAAAAAACCGTAATATATAACACAAAACAAGGTACCCCTATATATTGCCTGGACTAACAAGCAGGTGTGACGTATTTCTGTGTTCTGACACTTGACACGCGTCACGCTTACTGTGTTCCGATGATTAGCATTCACCCAGTCGCTAATTTTAAAGAAACAATGTCTCTATTTAAAGCAAGTTGACACTTGCCATGAAGAGTCACCTCCGGAAAACACACACACACACACACACTCTCTCTCTCTCTCTTCCTCTCTGTCTGTCTGTCTCGCTCTCTGTCTGTCTGTCGGCCTCGCTTTCTCTGTCTGTCTGTCTGTCTTGCTCTCTGACTGTCTTCTCGCTCTCTCTGCCTGTATTTGTCTGTCTGTCTCGCTCTCTCTGTTTGGCTGTCTGTATCGCTTTCTCTGTTTGTCTTGCTCTCTGTCTTGTTCTGTCTGTCTGTCTGGCTCTGTCTCTCTGTCTGTCTCTCTGTCTGTCTGTCTCACTCTATCTGTCTGTCTGTATCGCTCTCTCTGTCTCGCTGTCTTTGTCTGTCAGTCTGTCTGTCTCACTCTGTTTTCTGTCTCCTTTTCTGTCTGTCTGTCTCATTCTCTGTCTGTCCTGCTGTCTGTCTGTCTCGCTGTCTGTCTGTCTCACTGTATCTCTGTCTCCCTGAATGTCTCCCTGTCTGTCTATATGTCTGTCTCGATGTCTCAGTCTATCTGTCTGTCTGTCTCTCTCTCCCTCCCTCCCTTCCCCCTCGCTCTCTCCCACTCCACTGTGCCTCTTTCTCTCTCTTTTTTTCTGTCCTTGTCCCTGTCTCTGTCTCTCTTTCTTTCTGTCTGTCTGTCTGTCTGTTTATTTCTTTCACCCTGCCTCTGCCTCTGTCTTCGTCTATTTCTAGGTTAGGTAAGCAAGAATCAGTGTTTTAAGATGTCGCAGAGAGAGAGAAAGAAAGAGAGAGACAGACAGATAGACAGACAGACATAGACAGACAGACAGACAGAGAGAGAGAGAGAGAGAGAATTGGGGTGGGGGCATTCTGGGATGAAAATATATTTGTCCTCATGGGGGGCATAATAGATATGGGGGGGACATTTTAGATTGCCCCCCAGGGGGACGTGTCAGCATACCCAACATGTCCCCCGGGGTACATTCTAGCATACCCAACATGTCCCCCGGGGACATTCTGGTATACTGAAAAGTCCCCCGGGGGGCATTCTGGGATACTGAAACGTCCCCCGGGGGCATTCTGGGATACTGAAACGTCCCCCGGGGGCATTCTGGGATACTGAAACGTCCCCTGGGGGGCATTCTGGGATGGGGGGCAATCTGGGGTGTTACACCGGGCGCGCGCACTCGTACATACACGCACATGCGCGCGCGCACGACCAAACACACGCGCGCACACATAAACACACACACATACACGCACGCACGCACGCACGCACACACACGCGCGCGCGCACAAAACACAAACACATGTCCAAACACAAACATGCACGTATGCACAGGTGTGTGTTTGTGTGTGTGTGTGTGTGTGTGTTGTGTGTGTGTGTGTGTGTTGTGTGTGTGTGTATGTGTGTGTGTGTGTGTGTGGTGTGTGTGTGTGTGTTTGTGATGTGTGTTGTATGTGTGTGTTGTGTGTGTGTGTGTGTGTGTGTGTGTGTGTGTGTGTGTTTGTGTTGTTGTGTGTGTGTGTGTGTGTGTGTGTGTGTGTGTGTATGTTGTGTGTGTGTGTGTGTGTGAGTGTGTGTGTGTGTGTATGTGTGTTTGTGTGTAGTGTGTGTGTGTGTGTGTTTTGTGTTGTGTGGTGTGTGTGTGTGTGTGTGTGTTTTGGTGTGTGTGTGAAGAGTTTTTGTATGCCGGTTGACTTCTGCCCAGGCTTAGGATAATATACCGGGAGTACAAAGGACGTCAGTTACACTTTTGACCGATTCATATTCTTTTGCATTCAGTAACAACAAGTGGAAACAACACATGCTTACTTTGGGAAGATACCCCTGACAAAAAGAGGGAACTTTGATTCAGTATGTTTATTTAGAGACGGTAGGCAGACGACTTGCCACAAGTCAATGATGTTTGACAATAAACATAGACAATTGTACAAAAAGGTATTGCTAAGGTAATCACTTAGATCTTTGGAGAATCAGCAAAACATGAAATATAATTTGCCTGTCAACTAACATGTAAATTAACACACCTCATAGGATTCATGTGAAACGTGCAGGAATTATGTTTTACATATGATTTTTGTGCTGTTTTGCTGTAATTCCATATACATGCAAGTCCTCATTAGTATTGATAACACTTGACTGGTCTTTTTCAGAACAACTATGTAATTTGAAGATTGGTGGTAAAGACCGAACCAAAAAGGGGGTTTAAAGAGAAAACAAAAACAATACACAACGTTTCGACTCTTAGAGTCTTTTTCAAGTGACATGAAACTGAGGACACAGGAATTCTTTTCAAACAAATTTTGAAATGACAAGAACTCAAAACACACACACACTAGCTAGGGACGCTCACTCCTCATGGACTGAACATCAAGGACTGAGGTGATGGAGTCGCCATTTTAGCCATACAATGTGGACTGCCTAATTTTTTTTTTTTTTTTTTTTTTTTTTTTTTTTTTTGCAACATGCCGGCAGCTGAGATAGGGTACATAGCTTGTTTGTGGTCTTCAGCATTACCCTACCCTTGTTGTTGTTTTTCAAAACGTTTTTTGAGGTTGAAAAAAATTGTTTGCGGTTGTGCACGTATATATCATATATATGCCTAGACACCCTAAGGTATGAATATCTTTATGAGTTATAAACGTGCTTCTCCCCCCCCCTTCCCCCCGCCCCCTCCCCCCTCACTCTCCCTCTCTATAATGGTAGGTGCCGGGGGGTGGTGGTGTGATGCCGGGAGGGCGGGGAGCGCACATGTGTGTGTGTGTGTGTGGTGTGTGTGTGTGTGTGTGTGTGTGTGGTGTGTTGTGTGTGTGTGTTTTCTTCCCTTTATGTGTGTGTGTGTGTGTGTGTGTGTGTGTGTGTGTGTGTGTGTGTGTGGTGTGTGTGTGTGTTTTGAGTTCTTGTCACTTCAAATTTGTTGAAAACAATTCCTGTGTCCTTGAAAAAGACTCTAAGAGTCGAAACGTTGTGTATTGTTTTTGTTTTCTCTTTAACCCCCCTTTTTGTTTCGGTCTTTACCACCAATCTTCAAATTATATAGTTGAACAAGTCCTCATTAACTTCTGTATTTGTTTGTGATTAATTTGTTTGTATTTGTTTTAATTATGTTTTCGTTTTATTACTTAAAACTCTTGTTCACGACTATAGACAGATAGTAGATAGTCTGACAGAAAGATCACAGTTTCTCAGACAGTCTCACCAACGATGCACGTCGACGCAGGACAGGCGTTACAAAGTGTTCTGTTTTCATTATTAGAGTCTTTTAGAGTGTTGAGACTTGCATGATATATGTGAGACATAAACACTTTATAGAATATTCAATTAAAGCCTTGTTCAGAGATGTCCCACCTGACGTGATCTCTGAATTTCTGAAGTAGATCAACTTTCTTCATCTGATCTAAGATTTTACAAGTTAACAAAACGTCTGGTGTGTTTTTAGAAGGTGTATTTTCATGTGATGTGCGGATGAGTTCTTTGGTTTCTGTTTTGTTTTTTTGTTTGTTTGTTTTTTATTTGTTTGTTTTGTAATGACTTGAGAGTTGATTTCAACGCGGGGACAGCTCTGAGATGGCCCTGTGCGATCGGCTGGGCTATAAGCAACACTCTCTCTCTCTCTCTCTCTCTCTCTCTCTCTCTCTCTCTCTCTCTCTCTCTCCTCTTCTCTCTCTCTCTCATTGCCCCCACACAATGCGAGTGAAGGGTTTGACTTTACATTTAATGGTCCCGTTCTTACGATGAAGAATCAAGCTCCTGTTCTCTAACACGCCAGTGGAGGTGGAACCTTCACTTAGGTCAATGAAAAAAAGCTGTTGCCAACTCGTCAAATCCAGTCAGAAGAAAGGTCGAACCTAGTAGGAATCCTAATGTTTTAATATCCGTCAGATGCTTTGCAAATTAATTTTCATAGAACCCTCACAACATCCCCCAAGCGGAACACATCCTTCAACTCTTACAAGATTTACAGATCACTCTTTCATGAATACCTAAGACCCCAGATATTAATAATAATAATAATGACAATTTCTATAGCGCCCATCCTAACAACGTAGGCTACATGGCGCTTTACAAGTTTCAACAATTCAACATCTAAAAAAATATAGGCAGAAACCACACACACACACACACACACACACACACACACACACACACACACACACACACACACTCACACGCAACAGAGCACACTTGCGCGCGCGCGCGCGCGCGCGCGCGCACACACACACACACACACACACACACACACACACACACACACACACTGGAACATAATGCTGCATACATAAACACACTATATGACTGGTGAACAGCTCATTTGTACAAGAGCAAAGTGTGCAAGTGACATGTAGTAATTAAGTAATATTTCAGTGGTATCCTGCAACTGCGTTTGAACAGATACGTTTTAAGTGCAGACTTGAAAGTCGGGAAGGAGGGAGCATGACGCAGATGGAAAGGTAGTGAATTCCAGAGTATTGCCGCAGAAAATGAGAATGCTCTAGAACCGTGCTGCTTTCGGTTATATGAGGGAATTCGAAAAATTCGGTCATCGGAGGAAGAACGGAGGGACGTGTAGGAAAATATATTTCGAAGCGATCAAAGAGATAGGTAGGCGCTTCACCAGTGATAACTTTATAACATAGACAGCCGACTTATACTGAATTCTGTGCTCGATTTTGAGCCAGTGTAATTTCTTCAAGAGATCCGAAGTATGGTGCTGTTTGGGCACCTTGAAGATAAGGCGAGCGGCTGAATTTTGAACACGTTGTAGTGGCTGGAGTAAGGCTGCGGTACACCAAGGAGAAGAGCGTTACAATAAATCTAGTCTTTTTTTTTTTTTTTTTGATATATTTTTTTTATTTCTTTCCTCATTCTCTCTCTTCCATTCCACAGTTCCTTCTTTCTCTCATCTCCATTCTTTCATCAACATGATCTTTCTCTTTGCTGTACATTTCCGGATGCAAATTATCACATATTTTTTGTTGTTAATCATATTTGTACATGTTTGACATTATTGTAGTAAATAATCCGTGAAACGTATTAGAAACGAGTTATCTTTTTTATCGGCTTGAAAGGATTTGAGTGAGAGTTCAATGTATGCCGAGAAAGGTTGTTTTCTTTTTGTTGGATATACACACATACACAAACAAACAAACATCACTAAGCACAATCCTCTGATTTCTTACAAACTACAAGCACATAAAGGCAAACAAACACACCCGCTCACTCCACTCACACCCCCTCCCGTCCCTACCCACCCACACCCCCACTTTCTCTCTTCTTATGAATTAATAATACTTAAACAATATACATAATTATACAATTTATAATAATGAAGTAATGTTTTCTCCGTGTGGTACCATGTGATAGCTGTTGTATATAACGCATAACATAATTATGTTCACTGTAATGATCCTTCAAAAAAATTTAAATTTTGCAGATTCAATTGTACATTGCTATGTATTTTCAAGATTTACTTCTCTTTTAGTATTTTTAGAAATACTGTTATTGAAGGCTTACATTTGTTTATTTTACAGCTAAAAATGTATATTTGGCTATCGTATTATAAGATCGAATGTATATCATTTTGTGGAAATGTCATCTGCTCCAAAATTATGTGTTTTCAGCAGAACAATTATTCGCTTTTAAAAACCCCTTTCTTTTAATTAATTCTTCAATATTTCCAAAATCTTTGACGTGTATGCATCTCCAAACTTGTCAATGCTGCTTTTTCTCTTCACAGAAACTACAGTTATAACTTTCTACTATTCCCCTTTCTTTCAAGCACATTAGTTCAATTATTCGATGCCTATTCTAAATTTGCATCCATTTACTTAAACCTTAATTTTGGGGATGAATTTTTCTAAAACTTTCTTCCAAGGATCTGTCTATTCATCTCCCCCTTTTGCACAACATTTTCCCGTTATCTTTTACTATAATTCTGAAAAAAAATAATTTTTTTTTTGGAACCTTATCACAGAATAATTTTCTTTAAGCTGGGCTATTCGCTTCAATGTTTTCTTTTATCTCATTCCAAATCCTTGTTCCCTATGTTCGTTTAAAGATAAAAAAACCACCATAAGATAGGAAACTTATTTCAATGTTATACTTTTTCAAATTCCTCTGGAAAGGAATCCCATTTCTTGAAACAAATCAGATCCTCAAAAACATTCTATTGTTCCATTTTTTGTGTTTTATTAGTTTATTTCCTATTTTAAAATGTTCATTGTAAAGATTGTTCTGCAAGTATTCTCGCATTTCTGTTTTATTTTATAATAAATGTTATACGAATGAATACATGTTTCCAAAACATTGTCTTGAGTGGTAATGCACAGATGTTTGAATACTTCTCAATGTTCTCAAAAATTGGGTATGAAAAGATCAACAGTCCCCATCTGTGTGTTGTTTGTCCAGTCTTTTTATCCATGTTAATTTTAAAGCATGAAACATTTATGCAGGTAGATTTCAACCCACCTCCGACACTTTAATAATTTGTTTTTCGACAATTCGTCTTTTTTTTATTCCAAACAAACCCAGTAACATAAGTCTTGTAATTCTTTAACAAAATTGTCCGTGGATTTGGAACATCAACCATAGGTAAGTCAGT
The DNA here is from genome assembly GCA_033310375.1 of Conus canariensis. Lineage (NCBI taxonomy): Eukaryota > Metazoa > Mollusca > Gastropoda > Neogastropoda > Conidae > Conus > Conus canariensis. The sequence continues at coordinate 2,525 of JAMYXO010001944.1, read as the reverse complement.
TTTGACAGAATTAATGATTTTAAGACAGCAATTCTCCTAAAGGGGTAATATTCTCTTTAGCCAAATTTTAAAAGGCCTTCCCTTCAACATTCATCTTGTAGTTTCTTTTTTCATGTGTGTTAAGTCCTATAAACCAATTCCAATATTTGATCTTTTGGATTCCAAACATCTTTAAATGTCCATATATCTTATTTCACTTGCTTTTGTCTTCCAAGCCAAAAATTGTGTTTTTCTTTTGTTTAAGAATAAACCTATTTTTTCCCAAACCTATTGAAATCCGATAGATTTTTTCAAATGATTTCTTATTCCTGTGTTCATCATTAGTGTCGTCGCAAATTGTATATCTTGTTTTTTCTCCCCATTTGTATACCTTTCAAACTATTTTCTTCTTGATAATACGGATAAAATTTCTGCACATAATACGAAGAATAGGGAAACTGTTCTCCTTCCACAACCCCTTTCTATTGAAACCATGGTGATGTTTGGCCATTTACGTAACAGAGACTTAATGTTTTTGTAAATACTTCTATCCTTTTACATAACTTTACCAAACCTACAGCCTCCACACTTGTGCAAAAATCCCAATCTAACGTTTCGAAAACGCCTTTTCGAATCTAAATTAATTACACCCTGGGGAATATTTTATTTGAGATGGTGTTTTTATGCATAAATTAACCTAATGTTACTACCTATTATCTATTTGGGACAAAAATCCGTCTGTCTTCAACTAATCAGATGGAAGGACCTTTTTAATTCTGTTAGCAAACAAGGGAGCCAATTTTGTATAAAGGTTTAAAAAATAAATAGGTCCCATTTTTTACAATTCTTTTGGTTTTCCCTTCTTTGGTATACGATTATAATACCTTCTTTCTGGGTGTTTGATAGTTCGCCTTCTTGAAACTTTCATTTGAGCTCGGGGTACAAACACCCGATTTGTTTCCAAAAAGATTTGAAAAACTCAGCTCCAAACCCATCCGAACCGGGCTTTTTCCGTTCTTCATATTTTTCAATGCAATACCTGCTTCTTCTATTGTTATTTCACCTTGAATATTTAGTCTGTTCTTTGTTAGTTTCGGTATCTTTATTCACCAAAATCTTCAATATTGCTTCACAGTTGATCTTTTTCGGTAAGATCCTCAAAAAATGTTTTTACTGTAACTTTTTATTCTCTGGTTGTCCTAAAACCTTGTCCATCCAGAGTTTTACAATTTGTTGCTAATAAAGTTACCTTTTCTAAACGCAGAAATATTTACTAACCTTTTCCCCATCTGCAACCCATCTTGCTTTTTGATCTTAGTATACACCATTCATAACCTTTCTTCTTAGTGTATCTTCTCTAATTTTTCCCTTTTAATTTCTCAAAATCCCTCCTCGAAAGGGTTCTTTACTCTCAATACTTTAAAGTTTGCATAAGCTGTTTTCTTTTCATTGTGATTTCTTTTTTTAATTGTGGGGATACTGGATGGATTTAACTCTTATCTTCATTAGTAAAAGTCAAGAAAGCCCGATCAACACTGTTAGTTTAGGGTCTGAGCGGTTCCCTGGTTTTCATCTTGGCTATTTTAGCATTAATATATTACCCTCATCTTTAACTGTGTATTCCTTTTTTATTTCTTCTATTGATTATTTATTCCGTCTACTATTCTTTATCTTTTAGTAGAGAGTATAAATTTCCAAAAGTTTTGTTTTTAATCTCCTTTCCGAATTGAAGCTTTAGTGTAAACATGAATAAACAGATCATAGCCGGTAAAATGTCAGCACTTCAAAATACCAGTTAAATATTCTGACAGAAGGAAAAGTTCTAGCCTACTTGTTGCAAGGGGTAGGTCACGCCATGTGTACTCCTACAATCCGGTTTGTTTTCTCTCCAAAACTGCTAATGACAAATCTTGTAATCAATCCTCAACTGCTTTTTAGTTTTTTATTTAAGTGTTTATAATGTAACAATCAATTTCCTGTTCTAGTACCATATTAAAATCCCCCCACAAAAAGTTGTTTTTTTTTGTACTTTAATCTTTTTGCGAGTTCCCATGAAGCTGGGTCTCTTTGTTTGGTCCAAAAACAATTCACAACAGTTCCTTTTCATTTGTTGAAATGATATGAGAAAAGTTACCCTCATACGTTTCCACCTTATTTTTTGATTCGAAATTATTGTTAAATGATTACACTCCTCACATTAGATCTTATAGGAAAAAAGCTCCATACCCCCATTCCGCTTTTAATGCACTTTCCGTACTTTTCAAAAAGATATCTTGTGGCAGTATATAGAGTATTGTTTTTTTCTTAAATAATGAAATATATCTCTTCTTTTCTGATAATTCCCTAAACCTTGACAGTTTAATGATAAATTGTTACAATTTGCCTTGTACCTACTGAATCCATGGTGTTTTCCTGACAAAAACTTAAATAAAAAAACCATCAAGTGCCACAAGAGGAATAAAACAACAAACAGGAATCCACAATGTCACAAGGGCCAAGCAAAAAGGAAATACTTAAAACACAAGGCATTTGAACAATCCTCGTAA
>JAMYXO010001943.1:17500-22500 GCA_033310375.1 Conus canariensis | reverse complement strand
GTGTGAGAGAGATAGAGAGAGAGAGAGAGAGAGAGAGAGAGAGAGTGTGTGTGTGTGTGTGTGTGTGTGTGTGTGTGTGTGTGTGTGTGTGTGTGTGTGTGTGTGTGTGTGTGCGTATTCGATTGCTTTTTTTTGTGGGAAGGTGAAGATAATGCAGAGTACACTGCTTCCCCCACCCCCCCCCCCCCCCCCCCCCCTCATTTCTGAACACGTGCATGCACGCTGTGTGCGTTCGCGCATGAATGCATGTGTGTCTGTCTGCTGGTCTGTTGGTTGGAGCCTACAACTTGATTTCTTTTGTAATTATTTCCCTTGCAAGTGATGGGTGTGGATTTAGTTCATAACGGAGCAAGAGTTACTGTACGTGTTTTGTAATTGTTTTCTACCGCTTCCTGCCTCACTTAAGATTTTTCTTTTAAGTTGAAAACCAAAATTAAACAGAAAAAGCTAAGACGCTTTTTTTTAGGCAAAAATATTCAATTACTTGAATAATGCTATTCAAAAAGACAGAAAGAAAGAAAGAATAAAACAAGAAAGCTTAAGAGGACTCAAATATAATCTATGGCTCTTATTAAAGCAGGTTCGCTTATGAATCTTCGAATCAAGAGACATTTTGTATTTTAGTACTTTAGTATTTTAGAAGGTAAAGTCAAAATTCACAAGAATGTGTGACGTAGTATGTGTGAAGTAGTACAGTAATATAGGATTGTATAGTCGAAGCCGTATGGTGATAGGCTTGTCGCCGATTTCTTTCAAATCTGTTTTTTTTCCTTCTTATAAGCAGATTATATGTTCTACAGAAAAATGTACAAAGGGGCGTCTGTGCTTTAACCTACTCTCTTATTGGAGTCCAAATTGAATGCTACCACACAAATCAAAATATTACGTGTCAATGTTTGTTATGAACGTCCGATCAGGTATCTGTGAAGCAAGTTACTCTCACAGGACGTCTTTAAATGAGATAAAATTGTCAAAAGTTGCATGTCGCCAAAGATGGTTAGTTTTTTTTTCAAATACACCTATGATGCTCTGTCAATCTATCTAAAGGTGTCTTTTGCCTCAAATAAGCTTTGGTGGCTTGTAGTTTTCTCAAGTAAACTTGATGCTGACATTCAGATTGATACAGAAACACACGAATTTTTTAACCGTTGTCGACAAAACATTGTAATCTACGTTACTAAATGGCAATGGGTTTAAAAAGACTTAAAAGAAATCTTTTAATCAGACCCTAGTATATATCCTAAAACCAGAAGGAAAAAAAAAATCACATTTTAAAAACTTCCAATAAACTTAAAGGGGTCCTCACCCATAAATAGCATGTTTGGGTTGTTCAAAAGTATGATCGAGCGTGTTTCGATGTACGTGTTACTTTTCTTCTGGAACTCACTTCTATCCGTGTTTCGGGTCGTGCAAGTAGCCAAATCGTGACTCGCCACGGAGATTGCCGAGCACAGTACGGAAAGAGACGAGAGTCCGGGATTCCGCAAGTGACGTATAAATGCCAAGACTATCGTGAATGAAAGACATGCCCCTAAAAGCTTTCGCTATGAGGACGTAAAAATCAACTATTTTCCGGCGATAACGGTAGATGCTCCCAGCTACGAGTCAAGTTCCAACGAAGAGGACATCGAACGTGAAATTTTCACTGAAGTGTTTGGAGTTCAGCTGTACCAGTTTGAACCTACAGCTCCTTGTACAGTACCACCTCCCTCGCCATCAGACGCTTGTGTTTCTTTCCAGGCAGTTCGACATTCACAACCACTGCAGGAAAACCTAAACTTGTCCTGTACAGAAATCTTATTCACCCCAGCGAAGCAGGTACAGCCAAACTGGCAGTTAATTTCAAGCAGATCTTCGTTTGCTCTCAACGTGATTTTAATTTCAGACGGAAAGTACCTGTGCATTCTCAGTTCAACTACACCAGCTCCAATCGTTCTGTAAATAACATGTATTCCTCTCAGAATCAACAGAACAGTTCCCCAGTTTACAGCCAGCAAAGCAATGCACCATCTGCCGATTATCCGCCAATAGAGTCCATGAATCATTATCCAACTCTTTTTCATAGAGACAACCCACTGCCACAACAAACTTCAAGCGCGTCTGATCGTGCCCCCCGACCTTTGACCTCCCTTCCGCCCTCTTCCCTGTATAACAGCGGTCAGGCAATCCATGTTCCGCCGCCTTACCCCCTAGTCAGGCAATGAATCCGTTGCTCCGGTTCCAAATGGAATGTTTAATGACCCAGTGGGCAATCATAACAATGTGCCTATGACACAAACACCACCCACTATTCCATATAATCAATTTCTGTTCAATTTGATGGCATACATGAACAGTCAACGAATGCAACCTCGCCACCTTGCTAGTTGAGTGTGAGTGTGTGTGTGTGTGTGTGTGTGTGTGTGTGTGTGTGTGTGTGTGTGTGTGTGTGTGTTGTTTTTGTTTTGTCTTATTACCCGAGTGTTGCACCTGCTGGCTTTGATGGAAATCACTGCACTGTTATTACAAAATAATTAATACTTGATTCTGACTGTATGCGTATGTAATTCTTGTCTCCTTGTTTATTCGCATTTTCGTCTACCATTTTCATCAATCATTGCTTTTCGTTCTTTTGGCTGTAAAGATTGATTTTGTAGCCTACAAACCTTGTTAACAATGTGTTTTTGAGAAAACGTTTCATGTTATTTCCTTGATGTACGTTGTTAATTTGTCTCATATTGATAAAAGTTAATAGACATAATCTGTCTTGGTTTTTCATTCAACAGTTTACCGTTTGTGGCTATATTGTGTATATTTAACTATCCATCACTTCGTAATAAGAAGTACTTTCGTGCATAGGCCTGTGGTTTGTGTAATGAATGTTAAAGTGGTAATATGATGCCTTCTACGTTAAGTACATGGCCCTCACACGAGGGGCTTCGTGTTGGATATCTAAATATTAACAGTGCCAGAAATAAGACTGATGATATTGCTACAATTTTACACAACAATGGGAATAACTTTCATGTTTTTTTGTATAGCTGAATCTAGATTAACGGATATGATACCAGATTCCGATATGTACATGCCGAATTATGACACAATCCGACTTGATCCAGCTGCACCAAAATCAACAGGATTAGCTTTATATTGTGCAAATTCAGTAGGATTTAAAAGACTGTCACATTTAGAGAATTATGGCATTGAGTCTGTTTGGATAGAAATAAGTCTTAAACATTGTAAACCGATTATTATAGGATTTCTATATAGAAACCCAGCCGAAACAACTGACTGGTATGATAAGTTTAATTTGATGATGGATTCTGCTATCTTAGCATCCAAAGAATTGATTGTTTTGGGTGACTTTAATATTGATTTAACAATACCAGGAACAAAATGGAGTCACAGTTATTCAATGTATGGATTAGAACAAATCATCGATCGACCAACACGCATTACTGAACATTCGGAAACTTTAATTGATCATGTTTACGTCACCTCAAGAGCAAATATTGTGGAAGTATGTTCTGTTCAAATCGGATGCAGTGATCATTCATCTGTTTGTTTTACATGGATGAAGAAAGGTGTAAAAATTCCTAAGCTGGGACATAAGGAAATCTTTTACAGATTTTTCGCACATTTTGACAAAAATGCATTTCTTGATGATTTACTTTCCTCGGGCTTAGATTATGTTTATCAGATAAGAAACCCAGATGAAGCAGTCAATTACTGGGTATACATTTTTAGTTCAATATATGATAAACATGCTCCCTTTGTTAGAAAACGAGTAAAACATACTATGAAACCCCCGTGGTTGACGAAGGAAATAGACAATGACATACATAAAAGAGATCATTTACCAAGTCAAAGGACAAAGAAAAATTTAGAAAACAAAGAAACAAAGTGAATTCCATGAAACGAAAAGCGAAGAAAAAATATTTTCAAGATTTGTTATTCTCTTCTCAGAATTCAAAATCGATCTGGAAGGCAATTAATCTTTTAACTAATGGTAAATCGAATTCTAAAGTTAAGAATCCAATAAAGGATATTTCACCGGAAGATTTGAACTTTCATTTTGCAAATGTTGCTAAGGACATAATAGTAAATGATGATACAAATCAAAATGATTTACATGAACTAAAACAATATTGCTGTTCTAAAAACATCTCCTCAACTTTCACTATACCGTCAATTTCAGTAAATGAAGTGTGTTATGGGCTAATGTGTCTAAAACAATCTGGAACAAGAGGTTTAGATGGAATTGATGGAAGGGTATTGAAAATTGGCCTCATCTGCTATCGCTGATACACTCACCTATATTTACAACTTGTGCATTGATAAAAACCAATTTCCTCTTATATTTAAACAAGCCAAAGTCATACCTTTGTACAAAAATGGTGATTCCACCAATCCGTCCAACTATAGACCTATTTCAATATTACCCATTTTGTCAAAACCACTTGAAGACATATTCAAAGACAATTATATTCTCACTTCAAGCATTATGATTTGATTCATGAAAATCAGTCAGGCTTTAGAGAAAATCACTCCTGCCATACGTCTCTTATACAGCTTACTGATTATTGCCTATCAAATATAAATAATAACGAATTTACTGGAATTCTTTTTGTCGACTTTGCTAAAGTTTTGATGTTATAAACCATTCCCTTCTCATAAAAAAAACTTGCACACTATAAGCTATCGAACCAGGCCATAGACTTCATTAGATCTTTTCTTACTGATCGTCAACAACTTGTTGAAATTTGTAGCAGACGGTCAGAATTACTCAATTTGGAATTTGGTGTTCCACAGGGATCAGTATTAGGACCTCTCCTATTCTCTATTTACATAAATGATTTGCCTTTATACATAGACTGTGATTGTGAAATGTTTGCTGATGACACTTCATTACAGTTTAGCAGTGATAATCCTATGATTCTAGCAAATAACCTTCAGAACAACACCGACAGATTGATTAAATGGACAGAAATGAACCACATGTCCCTGAATGCAAATAAAAC
>JAMYXO010001943.1:5000-12500 GCA_033310375.1 Conus canariensis | reverse complement strand
AAACTGTGAGTGCGTTAACGTGCATATTACATCATAAATTTTAATACGCACATAGGCAAACATTCACAACCCAAAAATATAAACAGACATGCACACACATTTATAAACTATAAATGCGCTAACATGCACAAAACAACATGTATTATTTTCATACGCACATAGGCAAGCACTCATTCACACACTAAAGCAAAGAAAGGTATGCACTCAAATTCACTTACAAAAAAAAAAAAAAAAGTATAAGCATACGGAAGTTATTTTAAAAAAAAAAAAGTCATCCTTTATAAGAAGATGAGGATACTGATGGATATCTTCGTGCGCGTACGTACACGTGTACACAAACCTAGACAAACGCACGCACGCGCCCGTGCAAAGCACCCCCCTCCCCTTCCCAACACATCCACACACACGTGCGCGCACGTGCGTGCGCGCCTCGAAAAGAGACACAGAGCAAAAGAGAAGGGAGTGAGGTAGACAGATATTGAACTAGTGGTAAACATGTAATGTCATTAATAAGGGGACAAGCCGCTTTGATTTCTCAGTAAATGTGAAGCCATCCTCAGCAAATGTCCTGCATATGGATGGATTCTGTCTTCTGCTTGGTGTGGTGGGATGACATAAAAATTGTCCGTCGCTCTGTTCCCTCGGTCATCAGAAGAGTTGATCAAACTACTGGGAGGATAGGGAGGTGATGGAAAGACATGGTTGCCTTGGTTGGGCGTAGGAATGTTATCAGCACTGTTTAATTGGTATTTCAGGCCAGGATGATTTGAGGAGGGCTGTGGACGAAACAAGGGCGCTATACTTCTGATAGGTTGTGGTCCAGACACTCCTACCTTGGAACCAGAGTTGGGTGGTAGCAGAGGATAGTGTTCAGATGATGACAGGGGAGGGTAGTCAGGTGGTGGCATTTGAAAATCAGCGTGTTCAGATGATGACAGGGGAGGGTAGTCAGGTGGTGGCATTTGAAAATCAGCGTGTTCAGCAACGGTTTGGGCGCATGGGGGGTAAGTGCGAATGTCATAGTTGGAGTTATTTTGTCCAGTATCTTTTAGATTGAAATAAGGAGGTCTGACAGGGTGAATTTCCACTTTATGAGAGGTCCTCCATAACAGTTTGATGTTTTCTGCTAGTCTGGCAGTACCTCTAGCATTTGGATGAGTAGAGTTACTGTAAAGACTTGTGTCAGAGGCAAACGTTTGAAAGTGGTCAAGAAAAATGGCATGGTACTTTGCACAACTCTGTTTAAGGTTGCGGTTTGATGGGAAGATAGAATTATTGAAGGAATGTTTTCCTTTTGCGGGCAGTAGGGAACTAAAACCAACACGTGCCATCGGAAATGTTTTGCGAAGTAGTTTAATGAGATCGCTCCACGTTTCGGTAGACACAGGACCTGAGGGGCATGAGTTTAAACCCACATGAATGATAATGTCGTTCAAGTGTGGGGTCACAGGTGTTGAAAGAAGCCAGGTTTGGAGGTCTTTGACAGACATGCCAGGGATACAGATTTTAAAAACACGTTCTTGTCGAGGGGCTAGTCTTTTTGGATTAACGTAACGTATTGTGGAGTCACCAATGAATAAGACTGTTGTTTTGTCAGGGATAGTCATTTGTGACAGCGTCTCCAGAGGGGTGGGTTTAGAATAAGAATTTGTTTTATTTGAAGAAACTGGAATTCTTTGAGATCGATTTCGAACCTGTTTCTGGTTTATTGTCTGCGTCAGATAGAACTGAAAATGCGTTGGACGTCTGAATGGAAAAATGAAGATTGTCTTTAAAACTGTCGGGCGACTCAGAGGGAGAGTCGGGAATTTCTTGGTTGACACTGGGTGGAGCCATGATACAGTCATTGGTTTGGGAAAGGGTTTCTGTCACCGTCATACATTCTTTACACTCTGTCACAGACACACTGTCTAATAGATGAACAGATGTGGGATCTGTCTGCGTGAATACGTGTGCTGACTCTTTATATCTTGGACTTGGACATTCAGTCTGCGTGCAGACTGTCATACGCTGAGGTTGGATTGGTTTAATTTTTTTCAGCTCTGATTGTAAAGATCCTAATTGTGTTTTGATAGAATGGTTCTCTTTGTGTAGTTGGTTGTTTGCTGATTGTAAGGTTGTTACAAGATTTGAAAGATCTTCAATTTTTGATACAATGACATTGAATTTATCTGAAACATTTACACGTAATTCATTTTTAGTGGCTGTTTTAACATCTTCAAAAAAGGAAGTAATGTCAGTTTCTGTCATGCATTGTGCAGTTGACATTGAGTTGACAACTTGCTCTAAACAAGTCACCCTTCTTTTCAACTCAGGAAAGGGACATGAAGGAGATGTCACTTTATTCTTGTAAAGTGTACGTCTGCTTTTTTGCCGCGTCCTTTTGCTAACGGGCGATGGCTTTTTTAGTGTTGTCTCATCGCTTGCACAACTGTCTGGAGCAACAGGGGGAGTAGGGGAGAAAGGAATAACATTGTCCTGCAACTGTGACTCAGTGTCTGGTTCAAGGAGCAGCTGTGATGAAGGTGGAGAAGGTGCTTCACTGACCGGAGAACCAGAAACACTGGACATCATTTTTAAGTCTAGAGGAGACTCTGTTAAAAGGACAGGCGCCGGAGCGGCGTTGATGAAGGTGACTGGCGTTTGAAGCAGCGAGTCAGACAATCTTTCATAATCCTTGTCCAGTAAAAAAGTGGAAATAAATGGTCTTAATATTTCACATTCATTTGTGTCCCATGTAGGACAGTCTAGACCCTGGCAGAGCAATGTACCCCCAGAGTTTGCGAAGTAGAGATTTATTGTGACAGATTTTGATGACTGAAGAAATATGCGAAAGACAGTTTTTGCGATGTTTGGTGATGGAGGCACGGAAATAACAGATGGCGACGCAGTAAGCAGGGAGTTGTCACGATTGTAGTCACATAAGTGTACTGTAATATCGGTATTGTCTATGGCAGAGTAGCGAAACAAAAGACAATTCCTCCACACTGCAAGCTCATTCATACAACAAGAAAAAACCTTTTGGATAGTATCAAAGGTAGGTTGTAGTTTCTTCTCATCATTTTTAGTAGACTCAGGAAAGAAAGTAGTCATAATTGTGACAATAGACAATGAAACATGCTACACAAATCACACTCTCACTCAAGCACTCACAGCTCTGGACCATTCATATTTTAGTGTGATATGGGAGGCATGGCGTACATCTACGAAACTGAATAGTAGAGCTTTATAAATGCAAGTTTATGGAAACACAAAAACAGTCTCAATGCGCATAACACTGAGACACAAAACTCTCACCATGAAGGGGAGAGTATCGTCATCCAGGAGGCAGTGTCGTGCAATGTACAACAAAACGCCAGATGCACTGTCAGTATACAGAGGATGACGGTAATCTTAGGCAGAAAATCACTCAAAAACACGACACACTTCAAAAACACTGTCAATATGATGGAGAGAAGATATTAATCCAACAGAAAAAATCACTTTTCTACACATCGCACATCAGAATCACAGTCAATGTTATTACAAGCCGGGAATCGAACAGAAAAGTACTCCATTCACAATAGTCATCAGAATCAAAGTCGATGTAAGGGAGATGGTAATCCTCAAACACAAACACTTAAGACACAACAGACAGACAGACAGACAGACAGACAGGCAGGCAGACAGACAGACAGACAGACAGACAGACAGACAGAGAGAGTTGAGAGACAGAGAGAGTTGAGAGAGAGAGAGTGAGAGAGAGAGGAGTGAGAGAGAGACAGGGAGGGAGGGAGGGAGGAGGAAAGGGGGAGGGAGAGCGCACTAAACTCCCAATTCCAAGTTGCCTTTTGACAGGACACATGATATTCAGAGCCACGCCTGCGCACAGGAGTGACAGCTGGGCCCCTTAGGACAAGTTTCATTGTTTTGTTTTTTTCTTTTTTTTGTTTTGGTCTGTGGGTCTTGAGACTTGGATGACAGAGAAAGGAAGAACAAAACATTGTTAGCGGGACAGTTTAGCCCAGTCAAAATGGCCAAATAATAACTCACAGCCTCGCTAGCTTCCTGATACTGTTTCCAACTGCTGTTTGACCTGTGTCGGAAGGCAGAATGATCCATACCGTGACTGAAAATACAAGTCATAGGAAACTTCCCTCAGAAAGAATCAAGCATTCTGCTGCATTGCGATTTTTGTTCTCTTTTTGTGGCTGAATAAGCTTTGGTGAATTATCTGCATCTTGTCTGTCCTGTGTGTGTGTGTGTGTGTGGTGTGTGTGTGTGTGTGTGTGTGTGTGTGTGTGTGTGTGTATGCTTGCGTGCGTGCGTGTGTGTGTGTGCGTGTGTGTGTATGTGTGTGTGTGTGTGTGTGTGTGTGTGTGTGTGTGTGGTGTGTGTGTGTGTTGTGTGTGTGTGTGTGTGCATGCGTGTGTGTGTGTGAGCACAAAACACGCATATGTGAGTGTATGCAGTTTGCAGATGTGCAAGAATGTGTGTGTATGCGTGCATGTGATTGCCAAATCTCCTCCACGCACACGCGTGTTGAGGGATAGAGGAGAGCACAGCTCTTCTGGTAAATGCAAGGCCAACACTGCCGTCATTCCAAATCACTAACTCAGCGCCTCAACACCCATAATGAACTGACTGTTTCCAGAAAGAAAAGCAAGGAAGAAAGAAAGAAGACATGCTCTCCATGCCTGAGAAGAATACACTGCTCTCCATGGCCTGAGAAGAAGACACTGCCCTCCCATGGCCTGTCTCACGTTTCGCTGGGCCTCTTCCATCGGTTCTCAATTTATCATGGGCAAGGTACGATAGTTCCAAATGACCTGGGATAAAGTGCACCTTCCCGTCTCTTCTTACCACGCTCTCCTTTGGAGAGAGAGAGAGAGAGAGAGAGAGAGAGAGAGAGAGAGGAGAGAGAGAGAGAGGGAGGGAGAGGAGAGAGAGAGAGAGGGAGAGAGGAGAGAGAGAGAAGAGGGAGAAAGAGAGAGAGAGAGGGGGAGAGAGAGAGGAGGAGGAGAAAGAGAGAAAAGAGAGAGAGAGAGACAGACAGAACAGACAGAGACAGAGAGACAGAGAGAGAAAGAGAGAGAGAGAGACAGACAGACAGACAGACAGAGAGGACAGAGACAGAGAGAGAGAGAGAGAGAGACAGAGAGGAGAGAGAGAGAGAGAGAATAAGGAATGAAAGGAAGGAGTTGGAAGTTAATGAGGAGAAATGTTGTTCTGTTTTCAAGGTGGGGAATGGTGGGGAGGGGGGGGGGCAAGATAGGGGACAGGAGGGAACGGGAGAGGGAAAGGGCACCAGACCTGTCAGTATATCTCTTTCAGCGCTTTTACTGATAATCCAGCTTTACTGCTAAGAACCAGCCCAAGCCAAACATTCACAGATCCTAAACGACGTATTGGGCGGGTAGACAGATTTTTCCTCACAGGACTTTATAGAAATCAAGCTTGCAGCAGAAAGGAAGGCATCGTGAATTATTCCCTGAAGTTGTCGTTATGGCGACAGCTGGATTTTCATGTTCGGACTTTTTTTAACTGGTAGTGGAGGAAAAGCAATGCTGATAAACGATTCGTCCATCCTTATGACAATGGCTTAGCGAAGCTTATGTGAGGAGGGTCGGGGAGCGGGGGAGGGGGGGGGGGTTGAGTGAGGGTTGAGAATTAGGGGCAAGAAATAGAGATCAGAGAGAGAGAGAGAGAGGAGAGAGAGAGAGAGAGAGAGAGGGGAGACAGAGAAAATGACATAATGTGTGTGTGTGTGTGTTGTGGGCGTGTATGGGGATGGGGGAGAGAGGGTGCGTGCGTGCGTGCGTCCACTCACGCTCAAGCAAGCAATCCCGATTTCACAGGAAGTTCGGATTTTTACAGAAGGTACGGTCATGCCTGCTTCATCATACAAAGCGCACTATGATCGTTACATTTTGGTACAGGGAACGGTGATGGTTAACAGCACAGATAGTACAGACAGAAAGAATACAAAGCGCACTATGATCGTTACTTTGGTACAGGAACGGTGATGGTTACGCACAGATAGTACAGACAGAAAGAATACAAAGCGCACTATGATCGTTACATTTTGGTACAGGGAACGGTGATGGTTAACAGCACAGATAGTACAGACAGAAAGAATACAAAGCGCACTATGATCGTTACCTTTTGGTACAGGGAACGGTGATGGTTAACAGCACAGATAGTACAGACAGAAAGAATACAAAGCGCACTATGATCGTTACATTTGGTACAGGGAACGGTGATGGTTAACAGCACAGATAGTACAGACAGAAAGAATACAAAGCGCACTATGATCGTTACATTTTAGGTACAGGTGAATCGGTGATTTTTACAGAAGATAGTACAGCACAGAAAGAATACAAAGCGCACTATGATCGTTACATTTTGGTGCAGGGAACGGTGATGGTTAACAGCACAGACAGTACAGACAGAAAGAATACAAAGCGCACTATGATCGTTACATTTTGGTACAGGGAACGGTGATGGTTAACAGCACAGATAGTACAGACAGAAAGAATACAAAGCGCACTATGATCGTTACATTTTGGTGCAGGGAACGGTGATGGTTAACACCACAGACAGTACAGACAGAAAGAGACAGGAACAGAGCAGCTTGAAGAAAGAACATGAAAGGTGAAATTGGAGAGAGCGAGGTAGGGGGGGGGGAAGAGAGAGGAGAGAGAGAGAGAGAGAGAGAGAGAGAGAGAGAGAGAGAGAGAGAGAGAGAGAGAGAGAGAGAGAGCGAGCACTCAGAACTCAGAACCAAGAAAAGCTTTATTCGATCAAAAATCAGTATCTCAGGCCGGACCTTTTCTTCAAATTTGTCTTTGCTAAGCTAAATTATGTGATAAGATTTTACAACACAAAGGGAGAGAGAAATATGATAGAATGATAGACACACAGGATTACAGAGTACGTCATTCACACACACACACACACACACACACACACACACACACCACACACACACACACACACACACATACACACACACACACACACACACACACACACACACACACACACACACACACACACACACACACACACACACACACACACACACACACACACACACACAAACATACATTAACATGCAAAGGCTTGGCAAAGAAAACATGTATGTATACGCAATCATAAAGGTATCGATGCTGTCAACAACAATCAGAAAATGGATGGGGATGAGGACAATAGAAAACGAGGTAGGTGTGTTGGGTGGGGCGGCGGTGGGTGATGGATAAAAGAAACACAATACAGAAAAGTCCACCCTTCCACCACACACACACACACACACACACACACACACACACACACACACACACACACACACACACACACTTCCCTGTGAGTAGGTTAGATGAACAGTGACTATATTATCATGTTTGCTTTATGGTTGGGATTGTTGTTGGAGTTGGCGTTGGCAAGAAACCGACTACAGTATTAAGTGAAGCAATTTTCCCAACGAAGTAAGGATAATGAGTGGTACCAGTCACTGACATA
>JAMYXO010001943.1:0-2500 GCA_033310375.1 Conus canariensis | reverse complement strand
ACGGCAAAGTAATTGTTGCAAGTTTTTTTTGTGTGTGAATATTTATTTGACGTAAATGGATCTAAAAGGAAAAATGGTATCTTTTGACGATGAAATAAATGTGATGAAGTGTGATCTGTTCACACCATAGGCGATTTATATGTATCCCGAACTTCGTTTTCAGAGCATATATTCTTAAGTGGAAAACAGGAAATATAATGAGTGTAGTAAAATATAATGGTGAATTCTACAGCTCTTTTTTCTTATAACCTCCAAAGGGAAAATTGGTTTCTTGGGGTAAAGAATCCCCTCATCGACACCTTGATTAAACCCAACCCATTGTTGTCATTTCTAACAGCCTGTGATTTCACCAAGCCACAGAGGAATGTTTCAATCTGCAGCGTTGTCTGTTCTGCCCTTTTTAAAGCTGATTTGTCAGCCACTTCATCGCCCCATATGTCAACAGGGATGGAATCCAGCAACACTCTGTGACACTGCCCTTTACTGTCAGCCACTTCATCGCCCCATATGTCAACAGGAGATGGAATCCAGCAACACTCTGTGACACTGCCCTTTACTGTCAGCCACTTCATCGCCCCATATGTCAACAGGAGATGGAATCCAGCAACACTCTGTGACACTGCCTTTACTGTCAGCCACTTCATCGCCCCATATGTCAACAGGAGATGGAATCCACCAACACTCTGTGACACTTTGCCCTTTCTGTCAGAGCCACTTTCATCGCCCATATGTCAACAGGAGATGGAATCCACCAACACTCTGTGACACTGCCCTTTACTTATGAGTTCACACTGAATTAGTATTTCGCAAACAGAAGGGCACGTATTTGTACTTAAAGACTCTAAGGTACAAAACACTGATTTTCAGTAGCTAAAAACATTTTTTTTTATATCTTTGAAAGGTTACTACACACTGTACAGTTAGTACGACACTATCAATTCAGCTGTGAAAATAAATCTCTGCCTGTCTGTCTGTCTGACTCTGTCTCTTGTCTCTGTCTCTGTCTCTGTCTCTGTCTCTCTCTCTCTCTCTCTCTCTCTCTCTCTTCTCTCTCTCTCTCCTTTGTGTGTGTGTGTGTGTGTTGTGTGTGTGTGTGTGTGTGTGTGTGTGTGTGTGTGTGTGTGTGTGTGCGTGGTGTGTGTGTGTGATTCTGTGTGTGCGCACGCGCGCGTGCGTGTGTGAGTGTGTGCGTGCATGATTGTGTGTATGTCAATGTGCAAGAGCGTGTGTAAATGTATATGTGCGTGTGTGCGTGTGTGTGTGTGTGTGTGTGTGTGTATGTGTGTGCGTGAGAGTGTGCGTGCATGCGTGCCCGCGCGCGCGCTCATTCCGACACCCCGTCCACAGCCACAGGCCCGGTCGGCCCCGCCGCAGCCCCGGCACCAGCAATCTACAGGGAGCAGTCAATGTCAAGTCGTCAAGAGGCAACCCACCGGAGGAGACACTGCACTGCTGCCGAGTCACTTCGGTGGTGTTCAGTGGTGCCTGTTCTGATTAACATACGCAGGACACCACCTACTAAGCCCCCTACTGACGACAACAATTGCTTAGTCGCGGAGCCGGCGTGAGTGAGCTCTCCCTCCTGAGGGCGCCATCACGTCCGTCCAACGACAGCCGCCATGGACTCGCCGATACCGGTGACCCCGTACGGAACCAAACCAAGGCCACAGACGTGGAGAGGACATCAAAATTGAGGTCACCATGAGAGCAGGGCATGAAGGGCCACAGAATTGAGACTTTTTTTTTAATGCTGATCAAGAAGAATGAGGATGATTAAGATGATGCTACGGATTTCCGTTTCGGTCTGAGACTACATGACAGGGCTGTACTCTACGTTTCCTTTCATAATATATCCCGGCGTCAACCAGGCCCGAGAGATACAGGCACATGCAGTGTTGGTCAGGAAATTTGAGCATCACTTTCAAAAACGCATCCTTTAAGTGGATGAAACTCGACTGTGTGGTCCCAGTCTTTCCAACTGAGTCGGCAGCAAACTCAGCTCTGGGTAGGAGCCGTTCGGGGCAGAAAAAACCCACATGACTCTGATGGGATTCGAACCCACGACCTCCCAGCCGGGAGTCCGTGACGCTAACCACTTCACCACTGCGGCTGGTGTGTACACAGATTTACTTACACACACACGGACGCCTACCTTTGCACTTACACACATTGTACTTAACTTCACAAAGAGAGAGAGAGGAGGAGAGAGAGAGAGAGAGAGAGAGAGAGAGAGAGAGAGAAGAGAGAGAGAGAGAGATGATGATGTGATGATGATGATGATGATGATGATGATGTAATCTTTATTTCCAAGGGTAACAGATAAGCAAACACATGCTTTTTTTCATCCGGCCCTTGCCCCGCTAAGGGACTAAGTAAGGATGACACACACACACACACACACACACACACACACACACACACACACACACACACACACACACACACACACACACACACACACACACACACACACACACACACACACACACACACACACACA
>JAMYXO010000193.1:57500-64947 GCA_033310375.1 Conus canariensis | reverse complement strand
GTTAATGAAATCTGCGTTACTTTACACCTCCTTTTGTGTGTTCATTTGCATTTTCACTTACTTCTGCTCTCTTTTAGACTGTTTCTTTTTTCCCCATCTAACTTCGAAAAATAGGCGGACGTTATCGACACACCATGAGCGCCTCCCAATTTTATGTTCCTGTAAACATGGCTCATCTTTGGGGCAGTTGACACACATTCAATGAATTTTTTTTTTTTTTTGCAGACAGTTTGAGTCGTCTTGAGAAGGCTCTCCGCAGTCAGCTAGATGTGAAACACCTATAAATACAATATACTTAAATAAAAATTTTCCTTCAAGACACAATATGGTTTAAGATTTCAGATGTTGCTTGTATGAAGCATGATATAACGCTCATAATTAAAAGTTTTTCCCCCAGATGACATAATATATGCATATCTGTTTCAGTGTGACACACCTTCACATTTATTGCGTATTTTGTTGATGACATTTATTTCTTGCAAGGCTTGCAGTTCCTTTAATTTAGACTTTCAGTGACTGTCATTGTCAAAAAAAATCTTTTGAACAAAATAAACATTTTTTTCCAGTTTTCTTTTATTAAATGAAAATTGACATGAGAGAAACAATGATTTGCATGTTGTTTACTTTTTGCATGTATTGACAAAACCAGCTTCAGTTATTATTGAAATAAACTATTTATACAGCCAACTGTGAGTCTTTTTGATTTATGGATTGATCTGAAGTGCAGAGAGCAAAATGCAAACTGTTTGCCTTTTGTGGGGTTGTGTGATTGGCGTGGTTTGTAAATACGTGTGTTCAACAGAAATCAAAACGCTGTGAATAATTTTGATGAAGTTTTCATGAAAGGTCAAAAAAACAATCGATTAACTTTTGGGATAAACTAAAAAGCCATCTGGATACAGGGTTTATTTTTTTTTAATCGAACAGATGATTAGCCAATCAGAGATCAGTGTGATATACGTCTGAAACAGCGGAGAGCACAAGCTGCGCGTACGCATCACCCCAAGGTCATACAGAGAGGTCAAAGTGTGTCATCATCCCATATCTCAGCGTGTGAGAGAAAGGACATCCTGTATAGAGGCTCCTGCAGTTCAGAAGATATGGAACATTTACTAGTGTAATAGTTAAAAGACCATTGTCACCTTTCAAACAAAATTATTGGTACCCCTAATAATAACATATAATATTAATTGAAATAGAGCAAAATTGGTGGAGTTTTGTGCTCTCTGAGTGCTTTCTAGTCTGTTTAGTGTTTCTCAGTTTCCTTTTTTGTCAGTTGTCCTTTGTGAGGGAGGATCAGCACGTTCCTTTCATACAGGCAACCCAGTTTCAAGATCACACAAACTGTTCTGGGTTTTTCCAAACGCTCACCAGTCCACCCAGCTGTAAATGGGCACCTGGCCCACCTCAGGGTTGGGAAATGTGAGGGCAGTGAGGGCCAGGAGATGGGCGCTGCCCTCACAAAGCTGACCCAGAGAAACGAATCTCTAACATCTCAGCCCCTTTGCTGAGCAACCTTTATCTCTGTCCTATATTCAGTGTAACAAATAAATAAATACAAAATGTAAATAAATAGTTCATAATGTTTCTCATCTTGTTCACTTAAGCTAAAATTTTAACACAGACACTTGTCCCGAGTGGAGGTTGAATCTGTACTCCTAAAAAGCCACAATGACTCCTGACCTGTTGAAGATGTGAAACATAAACAATTATTTACATCAGACTCCATGAAAACTCTGTTCAGGGACGTCCCACCGGACGTGATTTTTCAGTTCCTGAAAAAGATCAACATTTTTCACTTGATTTGAAAGGGATTTTAGCAGCTTTTAAATGTGTTTTACTGTGTATGAATGTATGAGTGAATCTTTAAACATCTGTGATAAGAATTAACTGACGTGGTGACAGCCCTAATAGGGCTCTTTGCAGTCGGCTGGGCTATAAGCAACATGACTTGTCCTGTTGAAGGTTGTTTAGAAAATCTACATAAAGTAAGACTGACAGATCCAGGAGGCAGAAAAAGCGGTTTTTTTTTGTTTGTTTGTTTTTTTTGGTTTTGTTTTTTGTTTGTTTTTGTTTAAGAGAGGGAGAGAGAGAGACTATGGCAAATCATGCAAGCTTCAGTGGTACCAGAAAAGAGGGGTTTCCAGTTTTACTTAGGAAGAGAAAACACAAGAACAAAACACCCATAACTGCTGAGTCAAATGTTCGGATTGTTTGATCCTTCATCTTGGAAAGGCCGAGTGATCACATTGGCAGAGGGACAAAGCATTGTGAAAAGTGTTCACAACTATGTTGGTAAATATAGAAATGGAATAGGAAAGGAAAAACTGGTTGAGCGAGTGACTGAACTTAGAGAGGAGTATAGTGGTGTTTGTGTAGAGTGGTGACAATTGTTAAGGAGGGAGGAAGGGGGGGGGGGGGGGTCCTATTTTAGTCTGCAGTGAACCATGGTAAAAACAATGATGACAGCAACAAAGAGGACAGTGAAACAGGGTCACCTTGGTTGTGGAAGATCTGCAATAAGCAGACTGACAATTAAACTAAACATGACAGAAAAGTAAATGTAAGATGTAAATCCTAACTCTTAAGATTTGCAGTTCAAAAATGATCTCCAAAGTATGCAAAAACATAAAAGACAGCAAGCACATAATTATTATATTACTTGAAAACAATTATAACCGAGTTTTAAGTCGAGCTGTATCTATATATCTTTATCCATCTATCTATCTATATCTATCTATCTATCCATCTATCTGTATCTATTTATCTATTTGTTTTTTAATTAAAGTATTTTAAAAGTCATTATGTTGATATTTCATTTGTATGAGTGGTTAGCTGGGCTCAACATGATTTGATTTGATTTGAGTGGGAGCTGAAATTGTCATTAAACACTTGTTTTCCCTATGATCTCTTTATATATAATGATTAAACTAAAATATTGTTTCATCTGTCGTAAAGCCGCACAAGGGTATGTGTTGTGGGGTAAAAATACGACTTTTTAGTAAAGCAAACATCTATGTCTTTGAAGTTAACTGTAACTTGCCGACGTTTTAGTGGGGGAAAAAGGAGGACATTTATCTAATGGAAAACAGCTTGAACATTACAATTAATCCTGTATTGCGTGTCATGCCATTATTTTATCAATTAACTTGGCTAAAAGGCCTGTAGAAGGCATATTGCTTAAGTCCTTTGAAGTGCCAGAAAAGTTTGTGTGTGTACTGTGTGTCATTTCATTTTTCCAAGGACACACGTGTGTATGGTAATGTCCGCACAATGACTGAAAAAAGTTGTTTCACTTTTTGTTGAATTTTGTAAAAGAGACCTCATTAACAAGTCATGTCAGCCGTGTTTTGCAAGAATATGACATTATTTTATCAATTATCCTAGCGATTAAAGAGTCCACTCTAGTAGGGTATGAAACATAAGTCCTTTAAAGTGCCAGATGACAAGTATGTGGTGTGTGTGTGTGTGTGTTTGTGCGTGCGTGGGGCGTGCTTGGGTGTGTGCGTGGGTGCGTACGTGGGAGTGTGTGTGTGTGTGTGGGGGGGGGGTGCGTCCGTGCGTGCGTCCGTGCGTGCATGGGTGCTGACCTTTTGCTGCGAACTTAAGGCTGTTAATGCTGCGAGCGAGAGAGGTTATGCCGCGGCCTTACATACAGACATATATAGATACGTGTGTGTGTATGTCTCATGCCGCTCATTTAAGGTTGAAGATGTGGATAAAACAGCGGGAGTAACTATGACTCTCAATATTGCCAAATGCCAACCTTGTGTTGCGACCTTAAGGCTGAAGATGCCGAGCGCGAGTTAGGTTATGCCGCCGACTCACATACATAGATAGATATACAGATACGTGTGTGTGTGTGTGTGTCTTGCTGCTCACTTAAGGCTGAAGATGCGGGTAAAATGGCGGGAATAACTTCTCACTGCTGCTCACTTACGGCTGAAGATGCGGGGAAAAGAGTGGGAGTAACTATGACTCTCAAGGTAGGCAAATGCCAATCTTGTGTCGCGACCTCAAGGCTGAAGATGCCGAGACCGGTTATGCCGCGGTCTTACATACATACATGATTATACATATATGTGTGTGTATATATGCGGGAAAGATGTGTGTATAGATGCGGGAAAAAAAAGTGGGAGTTACTGTGGCTCTCAAGGTAGCGAGGTAGCTATATGCCAACGTTATGTCAACGTTATGCCGCGGCCTTACATACAGACATATATAGATACGTGTGTGTGTATGTCTCATGCCGCTCATAAGGTTGGAGATGCGGATAAAACGGCGGGAGTAACTATGACTCTCAAGGTAGCCAGATGCCAACCTTGTGTCGCAACCTCAAGGCTGAAGATACCGAGACCGGTTATGCCGCGGTCTTACATGCATACATGATTATACATATATGTGTGTGTATCTCTCTTGCCGCTCACTTAAGGCTGATGATGCGGCAAGAACTGGGAGCTACTATGATTGTCACGGTAGCAAGGAATCCAAATGGTAACCTTGTGATGGGAACTAAAGGTTGAAGATGCTGAGAGACAGAGAGGTTATGCCGCAGCCTTACATACAGACATATATCGATGCGTGTGTGTGTATCTCTCTTGCCACCTCACTTAAGGCTGAAGATGCGGATAAACCCTTGTATTGCAAACATGACAGAAGATGCTGCGTGCGAGAGAGATTATTCCGCAGCCTTACATACAAACATAGATATACAAATACGTGTGTGTGTGTGTGTTGCTGCTTACTTAAGGCTGAAGATGCCGGTAAAATGGCAGGAGTAACTGACTCCAGGCATGAAATTCGTCCGCCTAAGGCGGATTTTCCGCCCATTTTTTTCATCTGCGCCGCCCCCCCAAAAAAAGTGCCGCAAAAAAAAAAAAAAAAAAAAAAAAAAAATCCTGAAATAAACTTTCGTTCGATGCTATTCCCATTTGGACAATTTGCAACTCTGTTATTCTCAAGAGAGTCAACCGGCCACTTCCGCTGTTAATCAACATCCGGTCTTTTCGCGCCTGTCGAATGTCGGACATCGCTAAATTGGCGAAGTTTGTCAAGCGCGTCGCGATTTCACGGCAAAAAAAAAAAAAAAAAAAGGGATGAGAAACGATTGGAGGTGGGACTGGCTAGACCAGGAAGTGGACGATGTTTGAGTTGGTGATGTGTTTCGCAAATTAGACGAAAAGGCGCTGCATTTTGTGTTCCATGTGGAAAGATTGACTGACTGAATCAATGTTGTGATGAAGGCTGTCTCATTGTTTTGACTTTGAGTGAATGAGGCAGTATGCACATATAAAAGTATATACATGGGTGAAACTTCTTCCGTCTGAGGACGGAATCTGTTTTATGAAATTATTCGAGACGGAATTTTCCGTTTTTCCTAAATCTGGAAAGAAAAAAAAAAGATTTTCAAAACAGTCTCTAAAATTGTGCAAATTACGTATTGAGTGCGTCTTACCATAAAACGGAAGTGCCGTTTCGGTAGTAGTCTTTATTTTAGGGAACAAAGATAAAGCACCATTTGCCGAAATCTAGATTTCGAGTTTGGAGTTCGTTGGAAACCGTGACAATGACCTATCTTAAAGAAGGTGATTCTGTTGAAGAGATCGACGCTGGCATCACTAATAAGTGGCGATGGGCTTGGCTGAACGAAATAGATGATGAAAAACGACCACATCGTGTTTGGTGTTTGAAAACGAACAAACCTTGTGTAGCGTTTTGCCGCGTGTGCAACTCGGACCTCAAGTATGGATCCAATGGAAAATCTCGGCTAGCGAAGCATGTCAGAAGTCCGGACCATATTAAAAGCATGAAGGTGAGAATTTCAGTAAAATCTTTTTCAGCAGCCCTCCATGCCCCCTTCCCCCCAGTGACACACACACACGCACTCACACACACGTACACACACACACACACACACACACACACACACACACAACACACACACACACAAATGAATGCAAGGCAGAGAGAGAGAGAGAGAGTGAGAGACATAATAGTATGAAAAAATATTTAAAGAAAGAAAAAAAACATAAAAGAAAAATAAATATAAGGGTTAGTTTTCTGGAAAAAGGATGGGGAAAACTATTAAAGGTTCTGTTTCTCCGTGTAATAAAATGGGTTAGTTTTGGAAGTACAGTGGAAACTCTCTATTAAGACCTTAGAAAATGCACCCTGTAGATTTGTGATCTTGATACCCTTACTGCCCATCTATGTCCAAGGCACCAACCAAGTTGTTTTTTGGGAAATAAGTTTTTTTTTTCCTTTTTTTTTAGAATTCAAAATGACGACTTTTGTTTACATATAAGCAATAATTATGTGTTTTAAACAAGGCCTCGGTTCCAAATTTCCTTTCACCAGAGGCCACGAAAACTGTCAGAATTTTTCAAAATATTAATTTTGGCCCCTGGACCTCAACCTTTCAGTTTTTCAATTTTTTTCCAGTTTCACCCATGTATATATGATCTTTTGAAGTATTATTTTCATTACTGAAAACATGAAAATGTGGCTTATTTGCCCTTCTTAACAGCGCTGAAATAGGGGTTTATTTGCAGTTTCAGGCCTTTTATTTCATAAAAAAAGCTTCAGCTTCAGGGGGCTCTGCCCCCTGAACCCCGCCACAGTGTTGCCCCTGGACCCCACTGGGGCCTACAGCGGCCCCCAGACCCCTGCCCATTTTTCAGCCTTTTTTACTGCTCGTACACTTTCATGCCTGGACTCTGAACGTAGCCAATTATATACATAATTATACATTTACGTATGTGTATCTGTGCGTATATCTCTCTTGCTGCTCACTTAAGGCTGAAGATGCGGTTAAAACAGTGGGAGTTACTATGGCTCTCAAGGTAGAGAGGTAGCGTAATGCCAGCGTTGTGTCTGTGTGTGTGCATCTCTCGCGTCACTCACTTAAGGCTGAAGATGCGAATAAAGCTGCGGGAGTAACCGACTCTTTTAAGGTAGCCAAATGCCAGACTTTTGGTGCGAACACAAGACAGATGATGCTGTGAGCGAGAGAGGTTATGCTTCGGCCTTACATACAGACATATATATATATATATATATGTGTGTGTGTGTGTGTGTGTGTGTGTATCTCATGCCACTCACATAAGGCTGAAGATGCGGGGAAAAGGGCGTGAGTAACTATGACTCTCAAGGTAGCCAAATGCCAATCTTGTGTTGCGACCTTAAGGCTGAAATTGCCGAGAGCTAGAGAGGTTATGCCTGGGCCTTACATACATACATAATTATACATCTACGTATGTGCGTGTGTATCTCTCCATCCGCTTATTTAAGGCTGAAGATGCGGAGAAAACGGCGAGAGTAACTGGCTCTCTTTTGGTAGCCAAATGTCAACTTTGTACTCCGAACTTAAGGCTGAAGATGCTGCAAGCGCCAGAGGCTATGATGTGATTTGACATACATACATAGATATACAAATACGTGTGTGTGT
>JAMYXO010000193.1:37500-47500 GCA_033310375.1 Conus canariensis | reverse complement strand
CTGAAGATGCGGGGAAAAGTGGAAGTAACTATGACTCTCAAGGTAACTAAATGGCAACATTGTGTTGCGACATTAAGGCTTAAGATGCCGAGTGTGAGAGAGGACATGCCGCGGCCTTACATACAGACATGTATAGATACGTGTGTGTGTGTGTATCTCTCTTGTTGCTCACTTAAGTCTGAAGATGCGGTTAAAATGGCGGGTGTGACGAGGTAGCGAAATGCCAACCTTGTGCTGCGAACTGAAGGCTGAAGATGCTGGGAGCGAGAGAGGATATTCCGTGGCGTAGCATACAGACATATATACGTGTGTGTGTATCTCTCATGCACTTAAGGCATTAAGTTGTGGATAAGACGGCGGGAGTAACTCATGTTGCCATATGCGAACCTTTTATCGCGATCTTAAGGCTGAAGATGCCATGAGCTAGAAAGGTTATGCTGCGGCCTTACATACATACATAATTATACATTTACGTGTGTGTTTGTGTGCGTGTTGCTGCTCATTTAAGGCTGAAGATGCGGGAAAAACAGTGGGAGTTATCATGGCTCTCAAGATAGCGAGAGAGTTTATGCCACGGTCTGACATACATACTTAGATATACAGATACGTGTGTGTTTGCGTGTATATCTCCATCCGCTCACTTAAGCAGACTTAAGGTAGCGAAATGCCATCTTCGTGCTGCGAACTTAAGGCTGAAGATGCGACGAGCGAGAGGCCTTACAGATATAGATACGTGTGTATCTCTCATGATGCTCACTTAAGGCTGAAGATGCGGATAAGACGACGGGAGTAACTATGACTCTGAAGGTAGCCAAAAGCCAACCTTATGTTGGGAACTTAAGACTGAAAATGCCGAGATCGAGAGAGGTTATGCCGCGGACTGACATACATACATAGATATACAGATACGTGTGTGTTTGCGTGAATATCTCATC
The DNA here is from genome assembly GCA_033310375.1 of Conus canariensis. Taxonomy (NCBI): domain Eukaryota; kingdom Metazoa; phylum Mollusca; class Gastropoda; order Neogastropoda; family Conidae; genus Conus; species Conus canariensis. The sequence continues at coordinate 46,565 of JAMYXO010000193.1, read as the reverse complement.
CGCTCACTTAAGGCTGAAGATGCAGCGAAAAGGGCGGGAGTAACGCCTCAAGGTAGCCAAATGCCAACCTTGTGTTGCAACCTTAAGGCTGAAGATGCCGAGAGTGAGAGAGGTTATGCCGAGGCCTTACATACATAATTATACATCTACCTATTGTGTGTGTGTGTGTGTGTGTGTGTGTGTGTGTGTGTGTGCGTGTGTGTGTGTGTGTGTGTGTGTGTGTGTGTGTGTGTGTGTGTGTGTATGTGTGTGTGTGTCTCTTGCTGCTCACTTAAGGCTGAAGATGCCGGTAAAATGGTGGGAATAACTTCTCACTGCTGCTCACTTACGGCTGAAGATGCGGGGAAAAGAGCGGGAGTAACTATGACTCTCAAGGTAGCCAAATGCCAATCTTGTGTCGCGACCTCAAGGCTGAAGATGCCGAGACCGGTTATGCCGCGGTCTTACATACATACATGATTATACATATATGTGTGTGTATATATGCGGGAAAGATGTGTGTATAGATGCGGGAAAAAAAAGTGAGAGTTACTGTGGCTCTCAAGGTAGCGAGGTAGCTATATGCCAACGTTATGTCAACGTTATGCCGCGGCCTTACATACAGACATATATAGATACGTGTGTGTGTATGTCTCATGCCGCTCATAAGGTTGAAGATGCGGATAAAACGGCGGGAGTAACTATGACTCTCAATGTTGCCAAATGCCAACCTTGTGTTGGGACCTTAAGGCTGAAGATGTCGAGCGGGAGTTAGGTTATGTCGCCGACTAACATACATAGATAGATATACAGATACGTGTGTGTGTGTGTGTGTGTGTGTGTGTGTGTGTGTGTGTGTGTGTGTGTGTGTATCTCTTGCTGCTCACTTAAGGCTGAAGATGCGGGTAAAATGGCGCGAATAACTTCTCACTGCTGCTCACTTACGGCTGAAGATGCGGGGAAAAGAGCGGGAGTAACTATGACTCTCAAGGTAGCCAAATGCCAATCTTGTGTCGCGATCTCAAGGCTGAAGATGCCGAGACCGGTTATGCCGCGGTCTTACATACATACATGATTATACATATATGTGTGTGTATATATGCGGGAAAGATGTGTGTATAGATGCGGGGAAAAAAAGTGAGAGTTACTGTGGCTCTCAAGGTAGCGAGGTAGCTATATGCCAACGTTATGTCAACGTTATGCCGCGGCCTTACATACAGACATATATAGATACGTGTGTGTGTATGTCTCATGCCGCTCATAAGGTTGAAGATGCGGATAAAACGGCGGGAGTAACTATGACTCTCAAGGTAGCCAGATGCCAACCTTGTGTCGCGACCTCAAGGCTGAAGATGCCGAGACCGGTTATGCCGCGGTCTTACATACATACATGGTTATTATATGTGTGTGTATCTCTCTTGCCGCTCACTTAAGGCTGATGATGCGGCAAGAACTGGGAGCTACTATGATTGTCACGGTAGCAAGGAATCCAAATGGTAACCTTGTGATGGGAACTAAAGGTTGAAGATGCTGAGAGACAGAGAGGTTATGCCGCAGCCTTACATACAGACATATATCGATGCGTGTGTGTGTATCTCTCTTGCCACCTCACTTAAGGCTGAAGATGCGGATAAACCCTTGTATTGCAAACATGACAGAAGATGCTGCGTGCGAGAGAGATTATTCCGCGGCCTTACATACAAACATAGATATACAGATACGTGTGTGTGTGTGCGTGTGTGTGTGTGTGTGTGTGTGTGTGTGTGTGTGTGTGTGTGTGTGTGTGTGTTGCTGCTTACTTAAGGCTGAAGATGCGGGTAAAATGGCAGGAGTAAGTGACTCTTAAGGTAGCCAATTATATACATAATTATACATTTACGTATGTGTATCTGTGCGTATATCTCTCTTGCTGCTCACTTAAGGCTGAAGATGCGGTTAAAACAGTGGGAGTTACTATGGCTCTCAAGGTAGAGAGGTAGCGTAATGCCAGCGTTGTGTCTGTGTGTGCATCTCTCGCGTCACTCACTTAAGGCTGAAGATGCGGATAAAGCTGCGGGAGTAACCGACTCTTTTAAGGTAGCCAAATGCCAGACTTTTGGTGCGAACACAAGACAGATGATGCTGTGAGTGAGAGGGGTTATGCTGCGGCCTTACATACAGACATATATATATATATATATATATATATGTGTGTGTGTGTGTGTGTGTGTGTGTTGTGTGTGTGTGTGTGTGTGTGTGTGTGTGTGTGTGTGTGTTCATGCCGCTCACATAAGGCTGAAGATGCGGGGAAAAGGGCGTGAGTAACTATGACACTCAAGGTAGCCAAATGCCAATCTTGTGTTGCGACCTTAAGGCTGAAATTGCCGAGAGCTAGAGAGGTTATGCCTCGGCCTTACATACATACATAATTATACATCTACGTATGTGCGTGTGTACTCTCCATCCGCTTATTTAAGGCTGAAGATGCGGAGAAAACGGCGAGAGTAACTGGCTCTCTTTTGGTAGCCAAATGTCAACTTTGTACTCCGAACTTAAGGCTGAAGATGCTGCAAGCGCCAGAGGCTATGATGTGATCTGACATGCATACATAGATATACAAATACGTGTGTGTGTGTGTGTGTGTGTGTGTGTGTGTGTGTGGTGTGTCTGTGTCTGTGTCTGTGTCTGTGTGTGTGCGGGTGCGTCCGTGTATGTGTGTTTGTATCTCTCAATCCGATCAGTTAAGGCTGAAGATGCAGGAAAAGAGCGGGAGTAACTATGAATCTCAAGGTAGGCAAATTCCAATCTTGTGTCGCGGCCTTAAGGCTGAAGATAACGAGAACGTGAGAGGTTATGCCATGGCCTCAGATACATACATAATTATACATCTATGTATGTGTGTGTGTGTGGTGTGGTGTGTGTGTGTGTGTGTGTGTGTGTGGTGTGTGTGTGTCTGTGTGTGTGCGTGCGCGCGCGCTCGCGCGCGCGCGCGCGCTCGTGTCTCTGTGTGTGTGTGTGTGTGTCTGTGTGTATCTCCATCCGGTTTCTTAAGGCTGAAGATGCGGGGAAAAGGGTGGGAGAAACTGACTCAAGGTAGCAAAATGCCAATGTTGTGTTGCGACCTTAAGATGAAGATGCCGAGAGCGACAGAGGTTATGCCGCAGCTTTACATACATGCACAATTATACATCTACGTATGTGTGTGTGTGTGTGTGTGTATCTCTCCATCCGCTCATTTATGGCTGAAGATGCGGATAAAACGGCGGGAGTAACTGGCTATCTTTAGGTTGCCAAATGTCAACTTTGTACTGCGAACTTAAGGCTGAAGATACTGGAAGCACGAGAGGCTATGCAGCGATCTGACATACATATATATAGATATACAAATACGTGTGTGTGTGTGTGTGTGTGTGTGTGTGTGTGTGTGTGTGTGTGTGTGTGCGTGCGTACAGGCGTGCGTGCGTGCGTGCGTGCGTGCGTGCGTGCGTGGGTACGTGCGTGGGTGCGGGCGTGGGTGCGTGCGTGGGTGCGTGCGTGTGTGTTTGTGTGTGTGTGTGTGTGTGTCTGTGTGTGCGTGGGTGCGTGCTTGTGTGTGTGTGTGTGTGTGTGTGTGTGTGTGTGTGTGTGTGTGTTTGTGTTGTGTGTGCATCTCTTGCTGCTCCGTTAAGGCTGAAGATGCGTGGAAAAGTGGGAGTAACTATGACTCTCAAGGTAACTAAATACCAAGATTGTGTTGCGACATTAAGGCTTAAGATGCCGAGTGTGAGAGAGGATATGCCGCGGCCTTACATACAGACATGTATAGATACGTGTGTGTGTGTGCGTATCTCTCTTGTTGCTCACTTAAGGCTGAAGATGCGGGTAAAATGGCGGGCGTGACTTGAGGTAGCGAAATGCCAACCTTGTGCTGCGAACTGAAGGCTGAAGATGCTGGGAGCGAGAGAGGATATTCCGTGGCGTAGCATACAGACATATATACGTGTGTGTGTATCTCTCATGCAGCTCTCTTAAGGCATTAAGTTGTGGATAAGACGGCGGGAGTAACTCATGTTGCCATATGCGAACCTTTTATCGCGATCTTAAGGCTGAAGATGCCATGAGCTAGAAAGGTTATGCTGCGGCCTTACATACATACATAATTATACATTTACGTGTGTGTTTGTGTGCGTGTTGCTGCTCATTTAAGGCTGAAGATGCGGGAAAAACAGTGGGAGTTATCATGGCTCTCAAGATAGCGAGAGAGTTTATGCCACGGTCTGACATACATACTTAGATATACAGATACGTGTGTGTTTGCGTGTATATCTCCATCCGCTCACTTAAGCAGACTTAAGGTAGCGAAATGCCAACTTTGTGCTGCGAACTTAAGGCTGAAGATGCTGCGAGCGAGAGGCCTTACAGATATAGATACGTGTGTATCTCTCATGATGCTCACTTAAGGCCGAAGATGCGGATAAGACGACGGGAGTAACTGTGACTCTGAAGGTAGCCAAAAGCCAACCTTGTGTCGGGAACTTAAGACTGAAAATGTCTAGATCGAGAGAGGTTATGCCGCGGACTGACATACATACATAGATATACAGATACGTGTGTGTTTGCGTGAATATCTCCATCCGCTCACTTAAGGCTGAAGATGCAGCGAAAAGGGCGGGAGTAACGCCTCAAGGTAGCCAAATGCCAACCTTGTGTTGCAACCTTAAGGCTGAAGATGCCGAGAGTGAGAGAGGTTATGCCGAGGCCTTACATACATAATTATACATCTACCTATGTGTGTGTGTGTGTGTGTGTGTGTGTGTGTGTGTGTGTGTGTGTGTGTGTGTGTGTGTGTGTGTGTGTCTTGCTGCTCACTTAAGGCTGAAGATGCCGGTAAAATGGTGGGAATAACTTCTCACTGCTGCTCACTTACGGCTGAAGATGCGGGGAAAAGAGCGGGAGTAACTATGACTCTCAAGGTAGCCAAATGCCAATCTTGTGTCGCGACCTCAAGGCTGAAGATGCCGAGACCGGTTATGCCGCGGTCTTACATACATACATGATTATACATATATGTGTGTGTATATATGCGGGAAAGATGTGTGTATAGATGCGGGAAAAAAAAGTGAGAGTTACTGTGGCTCTCAAGGTAGCGAGGTAGCTATATGCCAACGTTATGTCAACGTTATGCCGCGGCCTTACATACAGACATATATAGATACGTGTGTGTGTATGTCTCATGCCGCTCATAAGGTTGAAGATGCGGATAAAACGGCGGGAGTAACTATGACTCTCAAGGTAGCCAGATGCCAACCTTGTGTCGCGACCTCAAGGCTGAAGATGCCGAGACCGGTTATGCCGCGGTCTTACATACATACATGGTTATTATATGTGTGTGTATCTCTCTTGCCGCTCACTTAAGGCTGATGATGCGGCAAGAACTGGGAGCTACTATGATTGTCACGGTAGCAAGGAATCCAAATGGTAACCTTGTGATGGGAACTAAAGGTTGAAGATGCTGAGAGACAGAGAGGTTATGCCGCAGCCTTACATACAGACATATATCGATGCGTGTGTGTGTATCTCTCTTGCCACCTCACTTAAGGCTGAAGATGCGGATAAACCCTTGTATTGCAAACATGACAGAAGATGCTGCGTGCGAGAGAGATTATTCCTCGGCCTTACATACAAACATAGATATACAGATACGTGTGTGTGTGTGTGTGCGTGTGTGTGTGTGTGTGTGTGTGTTGTGTGTGTGTGTGTGTGTGTGTGTGTGTGTGTGTGTGTGTGTTGCTGCTTACTTAAGGCTGAAGATGCGGGTAAAATGGCAGGAGTAAGTGACTCTTAAGGTAGCCAATTATATACATAATTATACATTTACGTATGTGTATCTGTGCGTATATCTCTCTTGCTGCTCACTTAAGGCTGAAGATGCGGTTAAAACAGTGGGAGTTACTATGGCTCTCAAGGTAGAGAGGTAGCGTAATGCCAGCGTTGTGTCTGTGTGTGCATCTCTCGCGTCACTCACTTAAGGCTGAAGATGCGGATAAAGCTGCAGGAGTAACCGACTCTTTTAAGGTAGCCAAATGCCAGACTTTTGGTGCGAACACAAGACAGATGATGCTGTGAGTGAGAGGGGTTATGCTGCGGCCTTACATACAGACAATATATATATATATATGTGTGTGTGTGTGTGTGTGTGTGTGTGTGTGTGTGTTTGTGTGTGTGTGTGTGTGTGTGTGTGTGTGTGTGTGTGTGTGTGTGTGTGTGTGTGTGTGTATCATGCCGCTCACATAAGGCTGAAGATGCGGGGAAAAGGGCGTGAGTAACTATGACTCTCAAGGTAGCCAAATGCCAATCTTGTGTTGCGACCTTGAGGCTGAAATTGCCGAGAGCTAGAGAGGTTATGCCTCGGCCTTACATACATACATAATTATACATCTACGTATGTGCGTGTGTATCTCTCCATCCGCTTATTTAAGGCTGAAGATGCGGAGATAACGGCGAGAGTAACTGGCTCTCTTTTGGTAGCCAAATGTCAACTTTGCAAACCCAGACCAGTTGAATCCCCCTACACACAAAACTGACCCTTCTATCACCCATGAGCAACACCGCCACCTTGTTCGCTGCATTCCTGATAATCTGACTCTCACCAATGATGAAAGATCAGTCCTGGCAAAAGGTCTGAAATTTATTCCCATTCAGCCTGCCACCAATAAATATCAAAACCACGTTGATGTTGAAAGATTCTTTAGAAAATTAAGATGGATGGCTGCACTTGACGGTGTGCCCAAGCCCCCTCTACCAGACAGCTCAGACATTTTTACCCACCTTTTTCGAACTCCAGTGCTTCGCCAGCCACCTCTTGACAAATCCACTGAAGTTGAACTCTACATCAAAAAGTGTAGAAAAGAAATCTCTCAAGTTAAATCCAAACCTGTCCGCAATTCCAACCTCTCACGGGATGAACAAAAAGCCCTTGAATCACTGAGACAAAGACAAGACATTGTCATCAAACCAGCAGACAAGGGTGGTGCAGTGGTGGTCTGGGACAAACAGTTGTACATAAAAGAAGCACACAGACAACTGTCAGACACAAATTTCTATACACCACTCACAGCATCACCCCTCCCCCAACACCAGAAACTCATCTCAACCACAGTTAAACAAGAAATCAAACATAACAACTTACCGAAGACAGCCAAACTCCTCATAATGACAGACACCAAACAACCCACCTTCTACCTGCTCCCTAAAATACACAAAACCAATACTCCCGGCAGACCCATAGTATCTGCATGCAGCTGCCCTACAGAACACATTTCACAGTACTTAGACTCTCTCCTCCAACCCATAGTACAAGGCCTCCCCACATACCTCAAAGACACTACACACACACTCAACATGATTAATTCATACAACACAGATCCCACTTTCAAACCCAGCCTCCTCTTTAGCCTTGATGTCGTCTCTCTCTACACTTCCATCCCTCATGCTGATGGACTGAAGGCCCTCGCATTCTTTCTTAACAAACAGCCCCCCAACCAACAACACCCTCCCACAGCTACACTAGTCAGACTTGCAGAATTAGTCCTCACCCTCAATACTTTTGAATTCAACAACCACACATTCTCACAAATCAGTGGTGTTGCTATGGGAACCAAAATGGGACCATCCTATGCCTGCCTCTTCATGGGACACCTAGAACACCGCCTACTAACCTCTTACACAGGCCCAACACCAGAGCTCTACAAAAGATACATAGATGATGGATTGGGAGCCACATCCATGCCAGAACATGACCTCCAGAATTTCCTCAACTTTGCACAGACCTTCCATCCATCCATCCAGCTGACCTACACCATTTCACAGTCAGTTAATTTCCTGGACATCACTATCTCCCTCAAAGATGGACTGCTTCAAACCTCAGTCTTCTACAAACCTACTGATGCGCACTCATACCTGGACTACACATCTTCCCACCACCAGTCCACTAAAAATAGCATTCCATATTCTGAATTCCTTCGCCTACGCAGACTGTGCTCTAGCGAAGAGGATTTCACTATACAAGCAGCCAAAATGTCTGATTTTTTCACCAACCGTGGATACCCTAGTGCCGCGATCAGTGATGCTCTCAGCCGCACTGCAGCTAAATCCAGAACATCTACTCTGGAAACTAAACCTCCCAAAGAGACAGACAGACCCACTGCCTGCCTTCTCTTCCATCCTCACAATCTGCCCATCTGCAGGATCCTGAAGTCTAACTGGCACATAGTAGAAAATCATAAACCTGCCTTTGAGACCACACCAATGATCACTTTCAAACGTGACAAAAACCTCAACGACCTACTGGTGCGCTCTAAGCTGAACAAAATCTCAACACCTAAGCCACCAGGTACTTTCCCCTGCTCAAAACCCAACTGCAAAATCTGCTCTCTCACCAAACCAGACACCATCCTACATGGCCCCACAGGCTCTTTCACTATTAAACGCACTTTCTCCTGCCAGAGCCACAACATTGTGTATGCCATCCACTGTCAGCTGTGCGGTAAGATCTATGTAGGTGAGACATCTCGCACACTTGAGACGCGCATCTCTGAACACCTGGCCGACATCCGCCACCATCGGCCCAAACCAGTCGCTCTACACTTCAACCATGCCCAACACAACATCAACCATGTCAAAGTCTTGGCACTTTGGCAATCTAAGAGTGACAGCTTGGAACGCCTTATGCAGGAATCTCATCTCATTGCCAAACTGGGCACCGTCCACCCTCATGGAATCAACGTCCAAAAGTAGTATGTACCATTCCATCTCTGCAGCTCCAGCCTGAAATATCCCCCACCTACACACACCCATACCACCCTACCTCCCTCTGTTTACCTCAGACATAGGTTGCAGCTATCATCATCTTCCCTTTTCCTACACTCTCTGAGTCTCTCCATTTGCTACATCAATCGACTTACTCCCCCCTCCCCCTGCCCTAGTAATGATGTGTGTAGGGGTGTTGGTGGATATGGCGGTTGCTGGGGGTGGAGGTGGGGGTAACCAATGAATAAGGCTGATATTACAAATGGAACACACACACACACACACACACACACACACACACACACACACACACACACACA
>JAMYXO010000193.1:12500-27500 GCA_033310375.1 Conus canariensis | reverse complement strand
TCTGAATAGGGAGTGTCTGAAAAGGGGTGGGATGTGTGTTCACACAAGCGTAGAATCGTGGCACGTTGTTGAAGATTATTCTAAGCAGCCACCAAGTGCACTTATTCTCAAGAATTCTAGGATTCTAAAAATAGTACCGCTCACGCGTGAACGGTTGGTCTTCCAGACAAGCCAGCTCCGTCAGATAGGATTCTAAAAATAGTACCGCTCACGCGTGAACGGTCTTAGCAATCGAGATATCACCCTCAGTTTACGGGAATAGGAAGGTGAGATTCTAATATCAACCAATCTTCCCATTTTTGTCTTGAGTAATCTAGCAATTCTTGATGAACGGTTTGTGATTCAAGAAGTTCTATCTCAGAAGAGATACTGTCTTGCGACATAACACAACACTGAAAACACGACTGCACTGCACACCCGCAAATGACAAGACAGCTAGGTTCAGTTGCTAACAACACAAGTGCTGGGCGGAAATGTCGTCACTGTTACTAATCAGCTGATTCTATCTAGTCTTGTGATTGGGGGAAGGTAAGAAACATGTTTTGATATGTTTGGAAATTTAGCCGCCTAAATTTATACAATGACGTCTAACGCCTGTACTAAACGACGCCGTCTAAATTTATACAATGCTGCGTGGCGGCCCGACGCCCTTATGTGTAACTCGACACGAACCCGGAAACAGTGCGGCGCTTCGACTCGGCTATTGTGCAGTTGAGTAAGCCGGGGCCAGACATGTCTGACCTAGATACTACATAAAGGCAGAAGGGAGTTGTCTCCCCGGAAAAGAATGTAACAATTAATTGTGAAAAAAATCGTCATTAAGTTGTTCTAGGTTCTTATTCAAGTCGGCATCACGTTCTTATTCAAGTTTTTATTCAAGTTCTTATTTAAGTTCTTAACAAGTCAACATCAAGTTCTTAACAAGTCATCATCAAGTTCTTAACAAGTTCTTATTCAAGTACTTATTCAAGTTCTTATTCAAGTTCTTAACAAGTTGTCATCAAGTCGTCATTAAGTTTTTATCAAGTCGTCATCAAGTTCTTATCAAGTTCTTATTTAAGTTTTTATCAAGTCGTCATCAAGTCGTTATCAAGTTCTTATTCAAGTCACTTATAATTATTTATTAAGTTCTTGAAATATTACTGCATATCAAATGGATCAAAATGAGATTTTGTTGTTGGCAGTTCTGGTATTCTTTTTTGTTCAGATTTTGTATTTAGTGGCTGTGATTTTTTGGGCTGCTTTGGTTTTTGCTGTCTTTCTTTATATGTTTTATAAACGTAATAACCACCCCCACCAACAGCAATGACGCCAAAAATGCTAACTCTTTTAATCCAAATAATCCATGACGACTTTGGTGTTGTAGGTCTTGAATCAACTTGTGTATTTACAGCTGGCATTGAAACAACTGTTGGCGTTGGCGGTGTTATGTTTTCATTATGAGTTACATTTTGTGATTGCAACATTAATTTTTTTTGTTTGTTCCACTCTGCTAATTTTTTTCCTGCTGCAACACGCCCAGGATGAGGAGGCTTTTTACTGGTCACTTTCTCCATCAATGTTTTCTGCTGATTTTCTGGCTCGGTCATTTTGAAGGGAAACAAAATCTATATGATTAAAAGTAATTAATCCTATGATTAATGGCGATAACAATGTTCCAAATCTGTAATATAGATCACATCCTAGAGACTCTAATGACTTTGTTAAAACTGGATCCTGTGTTAAATCATACATAAAATCTTGTTCAGAATCAATGGGAGCAAATCTACTAACTAGTTTAGTGTACAAACTAAGAACCGTTTGCCCAACACTTTTTACCATTCTTGACCCCAGTTGCGCTTCATACCTGTTGTGATACTTTACAATGTCTTGTGGCGACATCTGTTGAATCTGTTCTATGCTGAATTCATTTCCAAGGTACTGTTTTGTTTTTCCACACGCCGCCAAAGAATACAGCCTTTCCTTTTGGCGCATAATAGCTTGGTCATCAACTTGATCATTTGTAAGTTCAGGAAGTAAATCATCGCAGTTCATGTTTTATTAATGAATAAATATTTTTTTTTTTTTTTAAAATGAGCACCGAAAAAACTATTACTAACCTTGTATACCATTCTGCTGTTATTGGAGGCCTAAGTGTAGGATACACAATGCTTGGTAAAAGCCTGTTAAAAATAAAACCAGCAGATCTTGGCAAACTAGACTTTGAAGACTCAGCAAAGCTGATAGCTGTTATTACAGCTTCATTTGCTACGAAAGATTTTCTAGTTAAGCAAGGAATAATTCCAGACAGTATCAATATGTAAAATTAAAAAAATACATTTATAAAAATGGCTTCACTCGTAATGATGATTGGTGGCGCAGTGGTTAATGCGCTTGCTTTTAGCGGAAGTAATTACGCGTTTAGTAAACTACAAAATAACGATGAGAGAAAAAGACATAACAGAGCTATGGAGCAACTAGCTGCTGCACAAGACACCTATGAAAAGCAAAGAATGGAGCAGTTAGATTTTATTAACGACAGACTTAAACAACAGGGACATGCAGCTTACACATTTAAAGATGTTGACCAGGCAATAAAAGAATATTTTCTAGTAACAGGCAAACAAGTTAAAACATTGCCCCCACCAAAATTTAGCGATTACTATCAACCATCAGAAAAACAAAAGATGCAAGAAATATTGTTTATTGTCTTTGGCATGACCGCTGTGTATTTTGTTGCACAAAGTATTGGCTGAATAAAAATGTACAAAATCTATTATTCTCCAAAAGGATATTGGAAGGGAATAACAGCAATTAAAAAGCTTAGCCAAGCAGCGGGAGTCAGTGAACAAACAGCAAAAGAATGGTTATCTAAACAAGCGATTTGGCAAATTTATCTACCAGCGCCTAAACGAATACAAAGACCACACTTTGTCAACACAATACCGAACGACACTCATCAAATGGATCTTCTATATTTACCCCATGATACGATTAGACGAAAAAGATTTAAGTACGCACTTACAGTCATTGACATAGCTTCAAGATACAAAGATGCGGAACCATTAACACAAAAGAGTGCTTCTGCTGTTGCTGTCGCTATACAACTGATATATCAACGAGGACCCTTAACTTATCCTCGCATGATTCAAGTCGATGATGGGAAAGAATTTAAAGGACAAGTGAATCAATTATTGTTAAAACATAGAGTTACCATTAAAAGAGGCATTCCGGGTGTTCACAGATCACAGGGTTTGGTTGAAAACTTTAACAAACAGTTATCTGAAAGGCTTTTTTCCTACCAGTATCACAGAGAGCTGATTGACAATTCTCGCAACACAGAATGGGTTAGAAGGCTGCCCTCAGTTTTGCGCGCAATGAATAATGAAGAATTTAAAGGTCTAAAACCAGTACAAGCAATCAAAAAACAAAAAATAAATGTTGTTGAAGGAGAGTCTTCATCAAGCAAACTATTACCATTTGGTTTGAAAGTGAGATACCTTTATTCGCCGGGAGAAGCGGAAGGGGACACTCGCATCAGGGCAACAGATCCAGTTTGGAGTGTTGATCCATATGAGATAAAAAAAATTGTGAAAATGAATCCGCCCGTGTATTATTTACGAGAAACTGACACAACAAAACGACCAGCCCCTCAAAGATCTTTTGTGAAAGAAGAACTGCAGATAATCCCCCAGACACAGTTCCGCTTTAACTGATTTACGTAAATATATTTGAGTTAAAATGGAAGCTCAAAAGAAAAAAGAGTTTTCAAAATTAATACGTCAATTATCTGCTTATAATATTATTATCAAAAAAATATTTAAGAACATTGACAATCTTATGCCAGACAATCGCTTACTACCCCAATCCCTAGATTCTGATATTTTGATATGGAAAAATCAAAATCTTGAAATGATAAAAAAAATTAAAGCACATTTAGCAGTAATGAATGAGAATAATAATGATTTGGCTATACTGGATAATGATATAGTTGAGCTTCTGATAACACTTGACCAAACAGAAACTCCATGAAGACATATGATTATACTATTCTCCAGTGCCCAATTGCATATGAAAACTCTGGATTAACAAATACTCGTTTAGTGTTTGTTCTATCTAATGACTTCTTTGTTACAACAGTTGTGTTGATCTCATGTAGATTAGATCGTAGTTTGTAATTGTCATGATGAAAAGTCTTTTTATTGAACAATGCTTCTTTGTAGTTGTCATGGGATATGCTTGATTGCACAACACTACGAGATATTCCCTTTGCTTTTTTAACAACTTTTTTTTGGCTTGAAAGACTGTACATTTTCGACCTCAAACCAATAAACTCCTTAATCACACCTCCAGATAATTCATCCTTCATCTTACCTAAAACCTTCTTATTAACAGTTGAATGCAAAGGTGAATCTTTAGGGTAATCAGATGTGTCGTACCATCCTGCATGCCCTTTAGCCACTTCTAATTCCATGTCTTTGTAAAAATCTTCAGTAGGGATGTCGATTACAAAGGAATCTGTATCTGTGTACAGAACTCTGGACTCTGGATACAAGGGTTTAAAGTAGTCGTAAAGAAATTCTAACATCAAAAGCTTCGACAGCTCTAAAACAGTAAACCCAATAAAAACGGGCTTATCCAATTTGACTTTCTTTTTTTTCATCATTATGCCAAAAAGCTGATCATGAAATCTTCTGAAGTCTTGATAATTAGGTTTAGAAGTTAGCTTAATTGCATCGTTTTCTCTGGTGACCAATCTAACATCTTTACGCTTGTGCGGATTTTCCATAGTCTTTCCAAAACAGCTGTTGTTCATCAACTTGAAAAAGTCTTTTTCTGAAGCATCTGTGGATTTAGTTCTGAGATCAGTGTTCTTCATGATGTGTGGTTTCATGAACTGTTCTTGATCAAAAGCAATTATACGATGAACAGCTGTCAACTTCAAACCATGTCTTAAATAAAATTGTAGAAGCCTGTAATGGCAGACATAATTTTTTTTGCCTCGAAGATTAGGCACAAGTTTAGGTGGTTCTGTTTTTGCCATCTTTAGACTTTCTGCTGCTAATGGATAGTCATTATGGTAATCATGGAGTTCCTGAGGATATTCTAAGTCAACTTCTAGAATGTATCCACACTGTTGATCTGGCGTCAAACTGCCCAACCACTTTAATGCTTTTTGAATATTATTCGTATCTGTGTACATTTTAAAGTTGCGTAATGGAAGTGATTGTGCCATTGCCCATCCATACAGATTGTTTGCATCTAAATACATGAGATAGTTAGACCTTTTACTTGGATCATAGTCGTCCAAGTATTTGTTGTTTGCTTTACAGTAATGGTGCGACGCCATACTGATTCCCCCACGCAATCCGTTTTCAATCATCTGAAGCATTGGCAGGTCAGACAATAAATCAATTTGTACTCCAGTAAATTTTAAGAAAGCGTCCCAGCTCATCCCGGGCGCAGAAATGTAATGCGCAGGATCCAGGCTGTAATGTTTCATGCAGGTCTTCCTATAATTTTCAAAGACGTCCGCCAACAAACAGGTATCCGCCATTAAATAGGAATCATGATAGTCTCCCATTGTTTTACACTCTAATTTCTGCCACGCTTCTTGAGCATGCTGGTAATCGCAGTCACTGATGTCTTTCCCCCTAAGACTAGAAAAGAACGCACCTTTAGGCGGAAGGGCTGGGTTATCAAACCTTTCCCAACTGTTCATGTACTCATAAGGATAAACGCCCTTTCTAACGAGCGTTGGGTCAAAATATTCTTCCGTTATTGGGCAGGACTTTAAGGACATAGCCAGTGACTCTAATGAACCCATCAGGTGTTGCATAGAGTCATAAAAAGACAGGTTATTTAAAGTAAAACACATGTACTTTTCTGATGACTGCGCAATGCATGACACCCTGAAATCGCTAGTTACTGCTTGCAATATAAGATGAGAATCGTAACCTCGCAAGTTATGAAAGAATATAGGAAGTCTCCAAGTCCTAGGATCAAACTTTAGTTGAAGATTGCAATTGTTATGTGCTGCTCCTCTGAATTCTCCGCTAATGTGATCATGATCTCTTACTGTTGGGTTTAAACTTTTAGGTGTTAGCTCTAAACCACAAATCCAACAGTGAGTGGCTGAGTCATAGCGATCTTGATCTTCAGGGGTCATCTTAAGATCGGATAAGAATAGATTATTAGAACAGGCATTACGAACTTCTTGCATGCGTTTTAAGAAATGTTTTGCTGCATGTGGTCCTCTGTATAATTCTGGCTTTGAATGTTCACCATCTGACCTAACAACAATAAAGGCAAATGAACAAATCTGGTGGTTATTCATTATAACTGTTTTTGGTAAATGTTTTGGAGCTGGCCCCTCATAAGGAACAATAAGCGATTCAAAGTCTGCGTAAACAACATATGGAGACCTCTGGAGTTTTTTGTAATTCTTAAAACTAACCTTACTGCCTTCTCTTGGCATAATTAGTTCTGTATTGCAGCCAACTGGGCTGAGACAATGTTTTACATGTTCGCTCGCAGCTTGAACGGACGGAATTCTTGTTAAACATTTTCTACAAAATTCTTGTTTGCTATGTTGTTTTGTAGTATGCACTAGTAATCTACTCATTGTGCGTATTAGAGTGTAGTGCAACCCATTAAGGCTTTGCATTAGGAGTAAGTCTACATGAGTTTTGGTTGGTTCGCCTATTGTTGGACTGTTCTTTGACACTCTAATTGGCAGAAGGTTGGTTTCTTCAGACCATGTGTAGACATTAACAGTTATTGGTGGATTTTGTTTTTCAAACTGATCAATTTTGTCTACAGCCATAGGAAATTCAAGGCCGTTAAAGTTAGGATCATTGGCCCACTGTAAATAGTTAGATACTCTCTCTGCATTTTTGGCAACGTGATGCAGCCTTGCAAGAACGCACCACATAAAAACATTTGTTATCTGAATTCTTTATGTTCAGAACTGCTCTCTTTGCAACTAATGTTGGAGGCAGTGGAATGTAAGACTTGCCTACAATCGGCTCATACTTAGCCTGTCTTAATCTGATGTCTAGGACTTCACCCTCTGACCAACCAGAGCCTCTCATTTTAGCTGCTTCAGAGGCTTCATTAAACTGTGTAAGAAGTTGATCTGCCCAACCGGGTGTTAAGTCATTATAAGAAAGAATAGTCTGCTGTTTAGTTGAGACCCAGACTTCTAGATTTTCTTCGTTTATTGTTATATAGTCGATTAAAACAACTAACCTTACTTTAACTGGAGGGTTTATTGTTAGTTTACTTGGAACTTGAGAAATAGCATGTACAACGCTTGCCTGCACGTTTGTTGGATCAATAACTTCTAAAACGACCTCATTTAAAGCTTTTGACAAACGCTCTTCCTCTTCCATTGCATCTAACCAAGAGTCAAAACTGTCATATATCTTATCCATGTTGAGCTTCTTTTCTAACTCAAAATATTTATTTAAATTAAAAAAAAATACTTAATCAGAATCAATATCAACGGTCTTTTTGTGCTTGGACTCATAAACTAAAGTATAAACGCCCTTTGGTGTTGTTAATGTGAGCTGTTTAGAACAGAGTTTAATGTTTCGTTTACTTTTTTTAAACATTCCTTTTTTATCTGGTCGGTGTCTGGTTGTTGAGAAAAAGTTGCCCTTGCCTTTCTTTGAAGATCAAACTTTTGTCTTTTGTAGTCCTCAAAATCAGCCTGTAGGCGACTAAATTCTTCATCCGTGATGTTTGAGTCAGCAAGTGCTTTATTTATTGTCAGTTTGAAGGAACTAAGTTTAGCTGTTATTAGTTGAACCATAGCTGTGTGCTTTTGGAGTTTAGCTTTTATTTTTTTGCTGACAGCACTTACAGCCAATGAACACAGGCCAAGAGTTAAAGACACACCACCTAGAGGTATAGCTACCGGTGCACCTACGCCTGTTGCTAAGAGACCTACACTTGTTCCTGCTGTTAAAGCACTAACCGCCGATGCTCCAGTATTAACATATGTAACAGCATTAAAGACAGCAGAATACCTTCGTTTGGTTTTGCTGTATTTTGAAAGGTCCTGCTCTAGTTTTTGTTGCATTTGTGTAATGTTGGTTAATCTGAAAGTTTTTATGTCTACAGCAGCAGAATTGCTTACTATCTCTTCTTTGGGCACTTTTGGATAAGTCGTAACAGACATGCTTTTTTAAAATATAAAAATAATTTAGTATTGGATATCTTTCAATCTGTTATCTTGAATATTCAGCTGCGCATCATATATTAAAAACAAATGTACATTAAGTGGTTTATCACTCTCTTTTTCTTTATCAATTTGAATGTTTATTACGTCTTTAACTGTTCTCCCACTCCCATGCAACTGATTATCCTCTGTTGACCTTAGGTCAATCCATAAACCGTATTTTGTTGTTAAATATTCATCAAGTCTAACACTGTGAAGGTGTAGATCTTTAGACACAAGGTCTACTGTTGGACTTCTAGACCTCCCGCCTCCAAACAATTTTCTTATTTCATCAAAATGATGATAAGGTTTAAGCCCGCTACCGTAGACTTGGTTAGGACTACCCTCAATTGAACATTGTACTTTAGTTATTTTAGGATTAATAAACTTTTCACTTTGTCTTTTGAATGGTTCTTCATCTTCACACAGCAATAAAATACCTTTAAGGGATCTTGCTGCGGCGCTAAAACTAAAGTTCCATATTGTGTCTGCCCTGCTTTTAGGATATTTAGTATGATGAATCACTCTTTCGTAATGTATTGCTAATTTTGACTGATATTGTTGCTCAATCAGCCTTGCTAAGTTAGGGTTGCTAACAATGTCAAACTCTAACGAGATGTCGAAAATGCTGTACTTGGAATCAGTGTCTGTAGATTTAATGACACGTTTGTATTCATTAAAAGTTAGTTCATATGACAATCTGTCTTTTAATGCTCCTTGAAAGTATGGCGCATGCGCTTTTAACAACTCAAAATCTAAGGGTATGGAAAAGCGATTTCCATAAGCAAAACTTACAGCTTCATACTTGTTGCCGGCTTTAGCATCTTCGGCGTCTATTCTGTGTTTTAGTGCTTCGTTATTTTCGATTCCTTGAAACGCAAGATCGGCCCTTTCATTATCGGTTAGCCATAGATCACAATAGATTAAAAATATGTCTGCATTGTGTAAAGAAAATATTTCTTGCCCTCAAGTTTTATAGAAATTTTCTTAACGATTGCCCGTCCCAGATTCTGGACTACTGTCCTGTTTTCGTCTGTTGCTGATTCGAGTTCTATTTTGAAAGTAAGCCGTGCAGATCCTGGCACAATCACTTCATCTGCTCCTAGGTCTGGAAATTTAACAGTAAGAATTTGATCTGAATCAATAGTAGATGGATTATTTGGAACAATAATATTCTGTTTATTTCCCTTCACGCCAAAGGGCTCTTTCAGTTTTCTATGCGGGTCAAGAATCGAGCCATATGCTTGTGACATTTTTTTTATAAAACAAAATAAAAAGTTAATTATTTAAAAACATGGCAGAAGAAGATTATGATGTTTTTGATCCTGGAGACAACATGAGTGAAATGACTCCTTTGACACATCCATTACAATCATTGCGGCATGAATTAACAGAAAGTAAGGTCAAATCATTTTATCAAAGTTTAGGCCAAGAACCTCCCGAATTTATAGACCCTAATGATTTTGAAACAAAAGATGACCATTTGTTTTTTAAAAACGAGCAAGGACAACTTGTTCAGCTTACAACTAAACCAGACTCATCAAAGTTTTTAAAAAAGAGTACAATTAGACAAAGGCTCAGTGTGAGCGAACAAAATCGCCTTAGCATTACTAAACCAAAATTAGATAGGGAAGCAGTTGCTAAACTTCAAAACACACTACAGGAACTCCCAACAGATAACCAAATGCAAAACATGGAACTTAAAGATTTAAGCCCAACAGCAAACAAAATAATAGAAACCAGTTTTTCAGAAGAAACAGTATTAAAAACTATGCACGATCCGCCGCTACCTATGAGAGAAATAACAGCCTTGATCATACTTTGAGAAGCATCAGAGGCGAATTAACAAACAATTTAGCAAAACTAGGTGAACTAGATGAGCATATAAAAAGAGAAAAAGAAAAACTAGTTGAGGCTGATGACCACAACTTAGGACCTGGTGTTAAAGAAAGAATAACACAAAGACTAAAAGATCTTGAACAAGAGAGATCAGCAAGACTAGAAGTGCTGTCTACTAACCGAGAACAATTACGAACTCAAGTGAGCAGAATAAGAGAAACTATCCAAAGAATTTTATATGAAGACACAACGTTAGCAGAACGAATAAGAACACTGTTTAGAGAGCAAGGCGTCACATTAGCAAGTGTTATAACAGCCTTAGGATTTGCAATAAGTACACTGGTGTTGGCTGTTACAGGCGGTGGTGGTGGGGGAGCAGTGCCACCAGGCCCGCCAACTCCGTCGTCAGATAAATCATGGGTAAAAAAACAACTCGATCACCTTGCAAACTTACTAAAAAAATTAGCCACTAAGGCCATAGACTCTTTGCCTGGTATAATAGGGGGGATCGTTAGCTGGCTTTTGTCTGCCGCAAGTAAAGTAGTTGGCTTTATGGCTGAGCACTTATGGGCATCAGTTGTCTTAATAGTTGGGTTACTCTTTAGTAAGATAAAGACCAAGTAATCCTAGGGCAGTTAATCCAATAACAAGTGCCGTCTTTTCATATTCATGGTCATCACGCACGTCTTCAATGGCCTTTGGGCTTTGGGCCTTGGGGATTGGATGACTTAATCTTGGGGGGTGTTTTTTATTGTTTGTAATATTACTGGCTCAGAATTTATGTCGTTTTGTCCAACCTTCTGTTCATTTCCTGCAACAAGGTTTCATTGTTGTAGTTTATTATTGTTCCTACCTGGAGCCTGAGGTCAGAAGGTAGCATGTATAAACCAGTGCCGACAGCAAAGTCTACTTTCGATCTTGCAAATTGTAAAACATTTTGGTACCTTTTAATACTTGAAGGCAAATCAATTGCAGAATTAATGGCGTCCTCTAAATTTGCTAAATACTGTTTTTGGGCATCAAAGCCAGTAGAAGGATCAATTATGTTTGATCTTGCCTGTGCTTGCGAACCTAGCAAACACCAAACATAAGTACGAATAGAGTCGTTTATTCGTTCTATTCCCGCTCTAGTTAGGCCCTTAGAAGTATCCAAAATAAATGTTGTCCATGCTGTTTTATGCTCTTGCTCTATGGACCCGAGGTGAACAGTTGTGCCTGAAGAGAAAGATGTGTAAGGAGGATTCCAATCATAGTTATACTTTCTGTGCACGCCCCAATAATAAAGAGTGCCTAAACCATGATTAAGATCCAACTTTTGTCTAAAGTCTGTCTTTGGGTCAATATCAAATTCGTTACAGATCCTTTCAAAAGCCTTGTAATCTATTCTGTTGCTGAATGGATTAAACGTTTTGTCATTTGGTAATGGTGCTTGCAGTTCAGATAAAATACGTCTGAAGGTGTAATAAAAATGAAATCTATACACTGACCTCACCAAAGGATCAGGATGATTTAAATGATCAGCATACGACACTCCCACCCAGTTGATGCACAAAACACAGCAAAGTTTAACTGGTTCTGATAAAACTGCATCGGATGACTGAACCACACTTTCGGGATGTAGTCGTTTTTAATAGGAGGGTTAAGATATCTGTTTAATGGAGTACTAACCTTTACTTGAAAGGCGTCAGACTGAGTCACAGAAATGTCAAGGGTGTCAGTTGTTATATTTTTAAGATTGTAGTGCGGCCCAACAGAATATTTTGCATTAGTATATTTGAATGCACTCATTTTTAAATTGTTTTAAAAATGTTTGTAACAATAACAACTCAAGACAGTCCTTCGTTTTTAGAATATGCTATTGATAATGAATGCGGAACCCAAAGGGTCGCACTCCATGAAATTTTTTACAAAGTCGTATGGTTTAATATAACTAAATCCAAGAAAAATAATAAGATTAAAAAATTTGATAATATATTAAACTTAGTTAGCCAGTTAACCATACCTGATGGTTATTACGGGTTTTGCTCGCTGAAAGAAGCAATGAGTAACTTCGACATTACTCTCAAACTTAACAATGCAAATTTGAAAGTAATGTTGACATTCAAACCTGAAGAAAAAAGAGTAAGTTACCTTTTTGATGTAGAGCTAGCTAAAATGTTAGGCTTTGCAACTAACAATCGATCAATCAGTCATGAATTTATAGTTACACCAGACAAAACTACTTATGAGGGAGAATATCCGCTCGATCTTGCATTACATTCATTACTCTATGTTCATTTGGACGAGCTGAGCACTGATGAAAACTTATATGATGGAAGGCCCTCAACTGTTTTAAGAGCTCTTCCATCAGGGAAAGCTGCATATTGCGATTATGAAATTATACAATTCCCTAATTTACAGTTTAAAAGATTAGCTTGTGGGAGGGTCGGATCGTTTAATATAAAAATCAAAGACCAAACAGGAAAAGTCGTGAAATGTGATAACCTGCACATTGTTTTAGAAATAAAATAATACGTTGTTTTAAAAAATGTCACGTGGACCAGAAGAATCAGGAGTTACATTAGCGCCTGAGAGGTGTGTAACTTTAGAATTAAAAGACCTTGCAGACGTTGAGGACTTTGAACAGAACGGTGAGATAGGCACTTTGTATGGTTTTGAGTACACTAAAGATGGTTATTATAAGCGCAAAGAGGTTGACGACAACAAAGGTTTCCTAAACTAGAACAACTACGCAATCTAGAAGCAAATAATACAGGTCAGTATGAATATAAAATAGTTCGAAAAACTGACAACAAATGGCACTTAGAACCATATTTAGAATGGGACATAAAATTTGAATTCTTAAGCCCATTTACATTTTTTGACCGTCAAAAAAGTTTCAGAAAAGCATTGAACTCTGGCCCTTTACATGTAAGTCTTATGCCAGAGGACAACAGTCGGAAAGAGATCGAAATAAAGCCGTTTGAGGACAAACAGTACATCCTCCACAGAAGAGAATCGGTTTTAAAGAAAGCTTCTACAAAATTACAGTTCATTCCACGCACAAAATTAGGAGACACGTTCACAATGATATTTAAAATTTCTGTCTTAAAAGATGAGGCAAGAAATGGAGCTCTGGGCGTCAGTGACAATCTTATGAAAGGAATTCTTATTAGCTGGCAAAACTTAGACGTTGACAAACTTAAAGTTACTGTCGTCGTTCTTTACAATGGCGAGGATATTAAGGTCATAACAACAAGCAACAAAATTGATATTAGTTTAAATAGAAACGATCTTACAGAACTGAACTGGATTAATCTTACACATTTGGGCCTTATAGGGTTTTATTATACTGAACAAGTTTTGACAGAGAGTATGATAAAAACAATAACTGGATTAGATTAAATTCTGTTATAAAACTATGGAGCAAACGACTTTGGTGTCAATGCCGATGTTAAACTTTATGACAAAAACCCCTCATTGTTCATTGATTTGTGGACAGACTGGTTGTGGAAAAACAATATTTGTCCTCGACCTATTACAAACAGTTTATCGTTATAATTTTGATCATATTGTAATTTTCTGTCCAACACTCAAATGGAACAAAGCATATCACGACAGAAGGTTTATATGGACGGATGATGACATATATTTAGTTGATCCCAGCAATAAACTGAGTGAGTGTTTAGAACACTTTTATAGACAGTTTGAAGGAACTCAGACACTATTTATTATAGATGACTGTTCAGCAGAAAGAGACATAGTTAAAAAGAGAAACACTTTATCAAAACTGGCTTTCAGTGGAAGACATGCTGGGATAAGTGTGTGGATTTTATGTCAAAAATATAACTCAGTTTTAAAAGACTTTAGAGAACAGTTAAAGACTGTAGTTTTATTTCACATGAAAGACAGAGACGCATTTGATGAATGTATGCGTGAAAATGATGTTATTGAAAACGATCAAGAAAAACGAAGGATTAAGCAAAAACTTAAGTCTCAAAAGTTTTCTAAATTAGTGTTAAAAACAGATAATCCTACACATTATGTATGTTTGTAAAGTGTTTACTATTAGAGAACTATAAAATAGGCATTCTGGGTAAGCCGGCGGAGCAGCAGCGAAACCGGCTTCAGCCGGTTGGAGCTGGCGGAGGTGGGTGAGCCAGAATGCCTATTTTATAGTTCTCTACTCTCAAGGTAGCCAAATGCCAATCTTGTGTCGCGACCTCAAGGCTGAAGATGCCGAGACCGGTTATGCCGCGGTCTTACATACATACATGATTATACATATATGTGTGTGTATATATGCGGGAAAGATGTGTGTATAGATGGGGGGAAAAAAAGTGAGAGTTACTGTGGCTCTCAAGGTAGGGAGGTAGCTATATGCCAACGTTATGTCAACGTTATGCCGCGGCCTTACATACAGACATATATAGATACGTGTGTGTGTATGTCTCATGCCGCTCATAAGGTTGAAGATGCGGATAAAACGGCGGGAGTAACTATGACTCTCAAGGTAGCCAGATGCCAACCTTGTGTCGCGACCTCAAGGCTGAAGATGCCGAGACCGGTTATGCCGCGGTCTTACATACATACATGGTTATTATATGTGTGTGTATCTCTCTTGCCGCTCACTTAAGGCTGATGATGCGGCAAGAACTGGGAGCTACTATGATTGTCACGGTAGCAAGGAATCCAAATGGTAACCTTGTGATGGGAACTAAAGGTTGAAGATGCTGAGAGACAGAGAGGTTATGCCGCAGCCTTACATACAGACATATATCGATGCGTGTGTGTGTATCTCTCTTGCCACCTCACTTAAGGCTGAAGATGCGGATAAACCCTTGTATTGCAAACATGACAGAAGATGCTGCGTGCGAGAGAGATTATTCCTCGGCCTTACATACAAACATAGATATACAGATACGTGTGTGTGTGTGTGCGTGTGTGTGTGTGTGTGTGTGTGTGTGTGTGTGTGTGTG
>JAMYXO010000193.1:0-10000 GCA_033310375.1 Conus canariensis | reverse complement strand
TCCCCCATTTTACCCCCCTTTTTTTTTTATTTACTCCCCCCATAATAAAATTCCATCTTATCCCCTAAATTTTTTTTTTCACAATATTCTACTACTCCACACTATTATATACAAACCCTTAAAACCCTTAATAAAATTCAATTTTTTTTAACTTACAAAATTATATACAAAAACATTCCACTTCTAATTCTTTTTTAATCTTTAATAAACCACAACACTAAACCCCCCAATATATTATTTATATAATAATATATTTATTATATATATATATATATTTATACCTTTTATATATTATTTATTATTTATTTATTTATTTTTATTTATTATTATTTTTAATATTAATTTATATATAAAATTTTATTAAATATTTTTATTTATCATCAATATATATATATATCTATTTATATATATATAATTATATAATTATAAAATTTTAAATATATAATTATATATTATTATATATATAAAAAATATATATATAAATTTAAAAAAAAATAACTTATCTATTTTCCCTTTACCAATTTCCCAAACCCTTTCCCCCCCATCCTCAAAATAAATTCCATAACCCCATTTATATCTCCCCTTTAATTTAAAATCACCTCATACATATAATTATATTAAAAATAATAAACTATCCTCAAATTTTAAACCCCCTTTTTTATAATTTAACTCCCCCCAAAAATATTCCATCCTTTTCCTTAATTTTTTTCTTTTTAAAAAATTTATCCTCAAATATTATATACAAACCCTCAACTTCACTAATATTACCTTTTTTTACCCAAAAAATAATACCTTTCAAAACTTAAACCTTATTTTCCCCATTACTCCTTAACATCCCTTTAAACACCACACCCAAACCAAATATATAAATTATCCCAAACACTACCAACTCAATCCTCATTTTCCCTTTTTTCTTCCTACCTTATTCCATCAATATAATCACCTTATCCTCATATTTATTCTCTTAACATTCTTAACCCACCACCAACACCAACACATATATCTATATATATATAATATATATATTATATAATTCTTTATTATATATATATCTATATATATATATCTATATATATATCTAAATATCTATTATATTATATAAATTATACCACTTATACTCATTCCCCCTTACCCATTATTTCCACCAAACATCATTAAACTTAATCCTCATATTTTTCCCTCTATTCTACCCATCAACATACTCCCATCCAAATATACTTCACCTTCATCCCTTATTCTCTTAACATTTTAAACCACCACATAACAACACATATATTACACCATCTTTCCTCATATATAAACTCATCTTTCCCCCCCCTATTTCACACATATATCAACCTACTCTCTTACCCACATCCCTAACTTACCTAACATCCTCTAACCCACCTCCACAACTAACCTATCTATATACATAAACATTTAAAAACTTAATCCTCATTTCCACCTCTTTTCTACCACATCAACCTTATCTCCTCATCCCCCCCCCCAATATACTCTCAACCTGATCTATACAACCTAAACCACCCCCCCCCACCCCCCCACCACCACACACCACCAGCGGCGGTTATGCCGCCGGTCCTATACATTACTCCATGAATATACAAATATGTGTGTGTATCTCTTCTAGCCGTCACACTTAAGGCATGATTATGATGCGGCCAGAACTGGGTGCTACTATGTATGACACGGTAGAAGGAATCCAAATGGTAATTGTGGAATGGGAAACTAAGGTTGAAGAGGCTGAGAGACAGAGAGGTTATGCCGCAGCATACCTACAGACATTTCGAGGTAGTGTGAGTAACTATTTGCAGTTACTTAAGCTGTGACGATGCGGATAACCTCTTGACTTGCACCTCACCTGCCCGCAGGCTTAGCGATGCGAGACAGAATTATTCCGCGGCCTTACATAAAATAGATACTACAGAAATGTGTGTGTGTGTGTGTGTGTGTGCTGTGTGTGTGTGAGTGTGTGTGTGTGTGTTTGTGTGTATGTGTGTGTGTGTGCGTGCGTGGGAGGAAAAGTGGTGTGTGTGTGTGTGTGTGTGTGTGTGTGTGTGTGTGTGTGTGTGTTGTGTGTGTGTGCGTGCGTGCGTATGGTCAGTCAGTGGTGATTGGGTGGTTTTGTGCGGTGGTGGCAATGCCGGGTGGTTCGTGCGTGTAGGGTGTTGTGCATTGGCGCGAGCGTTCGTGTGTGTGAGTGTGTATGTGTAGTGTATGTGTTTGTTGCGTGCGTTCGGAACGTTGTGTGGGTGCGTAGCGTGGAGCGGTACGTAGGAGTGTGCGTGGTGATTGTGTGTGTGAGTGTGGGAGTGTGTAGTGGGTGGGAGGGTGCGTGAGTGCGTGCGTCCGTGGTGCATGGGTGTGCGTGCAAGGGAGCTGCCCTTTTGCTGCGAACTTTCAGGCTGTTAATTGTGCGAGCGAAGCGAGATTATGGTTGGCAAATAAACACTTTCATGCTGCTCACTTCGGTGCAGATGCCGGGGGACAGCGGGAGTAACTATGTCTCAGGGTAGCAAATTACATCCTTGTGTCGCGCCTCAAGGTGAAGATGCGAGACCGGTTATGCGCGGACTTACATACATACATGATTTAAACTAATATGTGTAGAGTATTATGCCGGGAAAGATGAGTGTATAAGCTAGCGGGCCAATACCGAAAACAATGGTGGGAGTTAATGTGGCTTCAGGTTAGCGAGTTTAGCTATATATGCCACCGTTCTGTTCACCGTTATGGGCCCGGCCTTCCCTACAGAATATCTAGATACGAGTGTGTGTATGTCTCATGCGTTTCAAAAGGTTGAAGATGCGGCATAAAACTGGCGGGGCGTAACTATGACTCTCAAGTTTGGCCAGATGCCAACCTTGTGATCGCGCCCATCAAGGCTGAAAGATTGCCGAGACCGGTTAAGCGCGGTCTTACAATACATACTGCAAACTACATATATGTGTGTTGTATCTCTCTTGCCGCTCCCATAAGGCTGCTGAAGCGGCAGAAACTTGGAGCTACTATGATTGTAACGGTAGCAGGACATCCAACTGGTCAATAGTGTGCTGGGAACAACACGGTTTTGACGATGATGAGCGGAAGAGAGGTTATGGCACAGCCTTACATAACAGACATATATCGATGGAGTGTGTGTCTTTCTATTGCAACTCACTAAGGCTGACGAAGGGATAAAAACTTGTATTGCCAAACTGACAGACTGAGCAGCGTGCGAGTGAGATTTACCTCGGCTTCATACAAACATGTTATACAGTAGTGTGTGTGTGAGTGTGTGTGTGTGTGTGTGTGTGGGAGTGTGGTTGTGTGAGTTGAGTGTGTGTGGTGATGCTTACTTAAGGTGAAGATGTGTTCAACAATGGCAGTGCGTAAACTGATTTAAGGTAGCAATTAATAACATAAATATAACATATTACTGTATTGTGTATCAGTGGTAACCTTTTGATGCTCACTTACAGGTGAAGATGCGGTTACAACAGTGGGACATCAAATGGCCTCTCAAGTTAGAGCGGTAGTAGTAGGGACAATGCCAGCTTATGTGTCTGAGTGTGTGATTACTGTGTCCTCTTAACAGGGCTGAAGCTGCGGATAAAGCGGGGGAGGCGTCACCGAAATTTTAAAGGTAGCAATGCCGACCTTATGGTGCGAAACAAGCAGCTGCTGTGTGAGCTCGAGAGGGGTTTATGCTGCGGCTCTTACCTACCGACATAAGTGTGTGTGTGTGTGAGAGTGTGCCTTCGTGGTGTGTGTGTGTGTGTGTGTATTGTGTGAGTGTGTATCAAGCCTCAATACACCAAAGGTTACGAAGGGGAAAGGGAACGTGCGTAACTATGATCTCAAGGGAGCAACTGGCAGTCTTGTGTTGCGACTTAAGGCTGAAATTGCCGAGAGCTGAGCGGGTATGCTCGGCTTAATACCATTACATAAATTATAAATACCGTATGTGCGTGTGTAAACTTATGCTTTCATTTAGCTTGAACAGCTGCGGCGGACAAACCAGGCCGAGCGTCCAAGGTCTTTTTGGAAGCAACTGTCCACTTTGTACTCCGAACTTATGCTGATGACCATATGCACGCGCCCGAGTTATGATGTGATCTGGACAAAATACATGCTATCCATATAGTGTGTGTGTGTGTGTGTGTGTGTGGAGTGAGAGTGTGAGTGTGTGTGTGTCAGATGTGTAGTGTGTCTGGGTTGTGTGCGGAGTGGCGTGGAGTATGTGTGTTTGTGTGTATACTCTCAATCGATCAGTTTAAGGTTGAAGCTGCCCGGAAACGAGCGGGGCGTAACTATGAATCTCAAGGTAGGTCAATTCCCACATCTTGTGTTCGCGGCCTTAAGGTGACAGATTAACGACTGCAGAGCGTGGTTATGCCAGGCTCAGATAATAAAAATTATAATCTATGTAAGTGTGTGATTGTGTCTGTGAGTGAGTGTGTGTGTGTTGGTGTGAGTGAGTGTGTGTGTGTGTGTGTGAATGTGTCTCCATCCGGTTCCTTAAGGCAGAGATGGGGGAACAGGGTGGGAGAAGAAACAGACTCAAGGTAGAAATTGCCATGTAGTGTTGCGATTAATATGAAGATGCTGAGAGCGACAGAGGTTTTATGCCGCGGCTTACTACATGCACATTCTACATCTCAAGTATTTCGTGTGTGAGTGTGTGTGTAATCTTCCATCGCTATTATGGCTATGCGAGCGGATTTAAAGGCGGGAGTACACTTGGCTATCTTTGGTTGCAAAAGTTCAACTTTGTTATGCGACTTAAGGCTGAAGATATGGAAGCGCGCGAGGCTATGCAGGCTCTGACCTCATATATAACTATCGATCTTACCACATACGTGTGTGTGTGGTGAGTGTTGTGTGTGTGTGTGTGGTGAGTGTGTTATGGTGTGTGTGATGTGTTGTTGTTGGATGCGTACAGGCGTGCTTGGGATGCGGTGCCGGGCGTGCGTGGTTAGGTACGTGCGTGGGTGCGGGCGAGCGTGCGTGTTGGTTGTGCGTGCGTGTGTGTATGTGTGTGTGTGGTGTTGTGTGTGCGTGGGGTGCGTTCTTTTGTGTTTGTGTGTGTGTGTGTGTGTTTGTGTGAGTGTGTGAGTGTGTGTGAGTGTGATCTCTTGCTGTCCGTTACGGCTGATAGAAGCGGGGGAAACGTTTAGTACCTATGATTCACGGTAACTACATGGCAACATTGTGTAGCGCCTTACGGATCAGAAGCCGAGTGTGAGATAGGATATTGCCGCGGCCTTACCTACCCGACTGTAATCGATCGTGAGTGTGTTGGTTAATCTCCTCTATGAATGCTCACTTGAAGGTGAAGAAGGGGTTAAATGGCGGGCGTGGCCTAGGCGGGTAGCGGACTGCCAACCTTGAGTGCGAACAGAATGCTGAAGCGTGGGAGCGAGGGCGGTATGAGGGTCGATCAGTATATCTAGTGAGTGTGAATCTTCCTTGCAGTCATTAAGGCATCGTAGTGAAAAGACGGCGGGGGGGGGCGTAACTCATGTAGCCTATGCGACCTATTATACGCGATATTAAGGCTGAGCTGCCATGAGTAGAAAGGTTATGCCTGCGGCCTTACATACATACATTAATTAACATTAGTAGTGTGTATGTGAGGTGTTGTGCTCATTTACGGCTGAAGATGCGGGAACAAACAGAGTGTGGGAGTTTTTCATGGCTCTCACGATAGCGAGAGAGTTTATGCCACGGGTCTGACATACAGACCTTAGATATACCGAAACGTGTGTGTTTGCGTGTAATCACCTCGTACTTAGCGGACTATACGGATCGCGAAACTGCCCAACTTTGTGCTGCGAACTTAAGGCTGAAGAAGCTTCGACGCGAGAGGCTTACACGAATCTCGAATCCGTGTGTATTTCATGAAGCTCACTTAGGCCGACGATGGGGAAAAGACGAGGGAGTCACTATGAATTGAAGGTAGCAACCGCAAATGTGTTGGGAATTAAAGATGAAAATGGCGATCGAGAGAGGTTATGCCGCGGATGACTACATACATAGATTATACCCGATAGTGTGTTGTTAGCGTGAATCTCTCTATCCCCCACACTTAGGCTGATGATTCGGCGAAAAGGGCGGGAGTAGTTCACGCTCATGGGGTAGCAAATGAATTGTGTTTGACCTTAGGCTGAAGATGCGAGAGTGAGAGAGGTTATGCGAGGTTAATACTACTTATCCATCTACCTATGTGTGTGTGTGTGTAGTTGTGTGGTGTGTAGTGTGTGTGTGTGTGTAGTTTGTGCGAGTGTGTAGAGTGTGTGTGAGTGTGTGTGTGTGTGAGAGTGTGTGAGTGTGTGAGTCCTCTTTCTGTATTACAGGTTGACGATGCCCCGGTTAAATGGTGGGAATAACCTATCACTGCTTCGCTACTTACGGAGCAGATGCGGGAAACAGAGAGGGAGTAATCTGCCTTTCAAGGTTAGCCAATTTTCCAATCTTGGGTCGCGACTCAAGCTGAAGATGCCCGAGCCGGTTATGCGCCGGTCTTACATACATACATGATTATAATATATGGGTGTGTATATATGCGGGAATGATGTTGTGGATAGATGCGGGAAAACATAGGGAGTTTACTGTGCTTTCAAGGTAGCGAGGTAGATATGCCACGTTATGTCAAGTTCTGCCGGGCTTACTCAGACATATTCGCTAGAGTGTTGTGTAATGTTATGCGCTCAAACGGTTGACAGATGGGAGAACAACGGCGGGAGTAACTATGGATTCAATTGTTGCCAACCGCCAACTAGTGGTTGCGACTTAAGGTGACGATGTCGAGTGGAGATAAGGTTAGCCGCCGATCACATAATAGATTAGATATACGGATGTGTGTGTCGTGTGAGTGTGTGATTAGTGTGTTGTGTGTGTTGTGAGTGTGAGTGTGTGTTGTGTGTTATTCTTCTTGATGCTACATTAAGGTGACGATGGGGGTACTTAAAATCGCGGGGGAAATAATTCTTCACTGCTGCTCACTTACGCTGAAGATGGGGGAAAAGAGTGGATTATCTATGGGCTTCAAGGTAGAAATGCAATTTGAGTGGACTCAATGTCTGAAGAAGCCGTGTCCGGTAATGCCGCCGGTGTTAATTACATACATGATAAACTTAATGTGAGAGTATATCAAAACATGCGGGAAGATGTGTGTATCGCTGCGAGCAAAACAAAAGTGAGAGTAATGTGGTCCTCAGGTAGCGAGGGTAGCTATATGCAACGTTATGCGGCTTTATTAGACATATATAGATAGTGTGTGTGTATATAATCATGCCGGCTCATAAGGTTGAAGTGGGATAAAACGGCGGGAAGTACCTATGACTCTGGGCTGGAGATGGGAATTTGCCGGGCTTAATACAAAATGTTTTATTAAGTTAAAATTCTTGTGGTTTAAGGGGTCTGCGGGTAATAATTCGGCTTTAATGCCACGGCGCCTCTAAACAAATAAATTTGGTTTGGTTTTCTTTAAAATTTTTGCGGGTAAAAATGGGGAAAGAAAGTTTTTGGTTAAAAAAAAAACCAAAAACCCAATTTTGTTTTTGTGGGTTTTTTTTTGGGGGGTTTTTTTTTTTTTTTTTAAAAAAAGGGGGCCCCCCCCTTTTTTTTTTAAAACTTTTAAATTCCCCGGGGGATTGGTTTGGGGTTTTTCCTTTTTTTTTTTTTTTTTTAAATTTTTGGGGAAAAACTTTAAATTTTTTTTTGGGGGGTTTTTTTTTTTTTTTTTTTTGGGGTTTGGGTGGGGGGGTTTTTTGGGGGTTTTTGGGTTGGTTTTTTGTTTGTTTTTCCCTTACCCTTTTATTTTGGGGGGGAAAAAACTTCTTTAAAACCCGGGGGAAAAATTGTGTGGCTTGGTTTTAAGCAATGGGGGCCGCCTTAAAAAACAAAAAAACCCGGGTTTTTCCCACCCAAAAGGGTGAAGGGGAAAAACGGCGAAAGCTTTCTTTCCAATTTCTTTTAAAAAAAAATCCGGGTTTTTGTTTTTAAACCTTATTTTTTTTGGTTTTTGGGGGTGTTTTTTTTTTTTTTTTTTGGGTTTTGCGGCCCGCTTTTTTTTTTTGTTTCCCTTTCCCTTTTTTTTTTAAAAAGTGCGAAAAAAAAAAAGCCCCAAAGGTTTAATCCCTTTTTGGGTGGGAAAAAGGTCAAAAAGGGTTTTTCCCTTTTAAAGCAACCATAAACCTTTTGGGGTTTTTTTTTTTTGGGGGGGTTTGGGTTTTTGTGTTCTTCCCCGCTCATTTTTTGGTGAAGATGGGGAAAAACCCCGGCGGGGGGGAAATGGCTAATTTTTAATTTTTTGCCAAATGTAAAATTTTTCTCCCGAACCCCTTAAAGGCCCGAATTCGGAACGCAGGGGCTATGCGGAAACCCCCCCCCCCTTTAAAAATTTTAAAAAATAAAAAATTCGGGTGTTTGTGTGGTGTGTGGTGTGTGTTTTGTGTGTGTGTGTTTGTGTTGTGGGGGTTGCGGGGGGACAGGGTAGGGGGGCGTGGGTCGGGGGCGTGGGGCCGGGGTCGTGGGTGGGTGGGGGGAGGTGCTTTGTTTGCGTGGGGGGTGGTTTTGTTTGGGGGGGTGGGTTTTTTGTGTTGGTTTTTTGGGGGGTTTTTTTTTTGGGGTGTTGTTTTGTGGGTGTGTGGGGGGGGGGTTTGTTTTGTGACTCTTGCTTCCCTTTTTAAAAGCAAGTTTGGGTAAAAGGGGTTGAGCCCCCTATGCCCTTCCTCAAGGAAAACAAACCCCCAAATTGTTTTGGAAACTTAAGGGTTAAGATCCCGAGGTGGAAAGGAATTTTCCCCGGGGCCCCTTACTTACAGACTTGTATAAAAGTGTGTTGTTATCTTTTTGTTGTATTAAAGGGTGAAAAATGGGGAAAAAGGGGGCGGACTTGGGGAAGCAAAAATTGCCCCCTTGTGCGCGAACTAAAGGGCTAAAGATGCTGGGAGCGAGGGAGGATTTTCCGTGGCTTTGCAAAAGAAAAATAAGGGGTGGTGTATCTCTTGCAGCTAAATTAAGGCTTTAAATTTTGTGGAAAAGACGGGGGGGAGTAACTAATGTTCCCTATGCAAACCCCTTTTTTATCGCGACCTTGGGAAGGCCCCAGGGCTAGAAGGTTATGCGGGGCCCCCTTTACATACTTTAAAATTTATACATTAGTGTGTGAAAGTGTGGGGTTTTTTGCTTTTTTTTAAGGCTGAAGATGGGGGGAAAAACAGTGGGATTTTTCCAGGGTTCAAGATAGCGAGAGAGTTTTTTGCCCCGGTCTGCCCTCCCATACTTAGATATACAGATACGTGTTTTGTTTGCGGGTATATCTTTCCCTTTCCCCTACTTAAGGGGACTTTTAAAGGTTTCGAAATGGGCCCAAATTTGTGCTGCAACCCAACGAAGAGCTGCAAACGAGGGCCTTTAAAAAATAGATAGTGTTATCTTCATGATGCCAATTTAAAGGGGGAAAATGCCCTTTAAAACGCGGGAGTAACTATGAAACCCCGAAGGTAGCCAAAAAACCCAATTTTTTTTGGGAAATTTAAGGGCTGAAAAAGGCCCAAACGAGAGAGGTTATGCCCCCGGAATGACATAATACAAAAGTAACAGGGAAAAGTGTTGTTTGGGGTGGTTTTCTCCATCCCCCTTTAAAGGTGAAGATCGGGAAAAGGGGGGGGGGTTAAAACCCCCAAAGGGAGCCCAAAAGCCCCCAACCCCTTGGGGTTGCAAACCTTTGGGTAAGGGTGCCCCCAAATGAGAGAGGTTATGCCGAGGGCCCTTTCATACCTAAATTTTCCCTTACCCATTGGTTGGTGGTGTGTGTGTTTTGTGTGTGTGGTTGTGTGTTGGGGGTGTGTGTGTGTGTGTGGGGTGTGTGTGTGTGTGTTGTGGTGTGTGTTTTTTCTTGTCCCCTTTAAAGGGTTTAAAAAAGCCCGGGCAAATGGTGGGAATAATTCTTTACTGCTGGCCCCTTACGGTGAAGATGCGGGGAAAAGAGCGGGAGTAACTTTTGCCCCTCAAA
>JAMYXO010001942.1:0-26345 GCA_033310375.1 Conus canariensis | reverse complement strand
ATGTTTTGGTCCCTTTTTCTTGAGGACTGGTTTGGGTTAAACCTTTCAGACAGGGCCCTGTCCCCTTTTTGTTAAAGGGGACGGGTTTTTTGTTAATTTCAGGGGAAAAAAAAAGGGGCCCTGTCATCATTTTTTAAAAGGCCCGGGGCTTGTTTTTTTTCGGGAAAAATATTTGTGTGGGGGCCTTTTTCTTGAAGACGGGGGCTTTTTAATTTTTCAGCCCAAGGGGTTGTCTTTCTTCTTAAAAAGATTTGGGCCCTTTTTTGTTTTCCCGGGCCCCCGCGGGTTATCTGTAAAAGGGTTTCCTCAAAGACTGGTTGTTGAACCCGACCCCCCGGGGTTTTTCTGTCCTTTTTCTCAAAGGACTGGGTTTTTAAAGGATGTAACCAGACCCCCTTTGGCGTTTTTTTAAAAAAGGCCCGGGCCCTGTGACTTTGGCAGGTGTTTCTTGTTTTTTCCCTTTGAATCTGACCTGTGGACTTTGGAAAAGGGTTGTTTGTCGTTGTTTTTTTGGGCCATCTGACCTTTTTTTTTTCCCAGGTGTCTGTCCCCCATTTTAAAGCCCGGGGTTGTCAAAAAATTTACCTACCCCCAAAGGGGGTTCCCTTCCGTCCAGCTAAAGGCTGTTTTTCCAGGTTGTTCTCCCGGTCCCCCCACTCTCTTTGCCCGGCGTTTTCGTACTTGGCACAGGGTTGTCGGCTGGGGCGGGGGCCACGCGGGTGTGGGGTTTTTTGTTTTTTTTGGGTTTGTTCCTGCGGCGCACGAGGGGGCTTGTTTTGTGTTTTTGGGGTTGGCTTTTTTGTGTTTGGGGGTGTGTTGTCTCCCGGCGCACCGCGATTTAATGTTGTTGTTTTTGGTCCTTTTTTAATTTTTGAGGTGCGGGGCCGCGCGGGCTTTTTTTTTTGGTGGGTTGGGGGGGCCCGGGGCGCACGCGGGGCGCGCGGGGGCCCTTTCTTTTTTGTGTGTTGTTAGGGTTTTTGACCCTGTGTTTTTTTGGTGATGTGTGGTTTTGGCTCTCTGTGCATGCTTGGATTGTGTATGTACGCGCGCCCCGGCCCCGGGGGGCCCGGGGTTTGTTTGTGTGTGTGTTGGGGGCGTTTGTGTGTTGGGTATGTGGTGTCCAGGACGGGGAAAATCGTGATGGTATTGCTTAAGTGCACTAATTAAATGTATTATTAGTCAGGCTTAACACACCAAGGTTATCTTTTGCACCATACACGCAAATTGCACATCTGCGCCCACCAAACTTCCCTCTCTCTGGGAATGGGATGTCACGCATTCGTTTCTCTCCTAACACGACTGAGCACAAGAAATACAATTTCTATGCTACTTATAATCAAACATGAAGAATCCAATCACACAAAATGCAATAATCAAACCATAAAAGATCAATACTTCCTAATCCCGGGTTATAATAAAATGACTTCTTACCTGGCCAGGTTTTCACACACCACAACCACGCTTTCATACCACACCACAGTTCTTGAAAAAGTCTCTTCAAGTCTTCTTCAGCACTGCTTGATGGTGACGCCCTTGGTTGACTGGCTCCAGGCTTCAGGACTGGGTCTTTGTGGTCGTCTCTGGGATCTCGACGTAGAACTCTTCTTTCTTCGTCTCTTTCACCCACCTCTGGGTTCAAATTCAGTCTGTCTGTCTTCACCCACCTCTCAGCTTCAAACTTAGTTTTCTTCTCTTCCAGCTTGTCTTTAACCCTAAGACTTTGCTGTCTGTTTTATCTCCCAGACCACGTTTCTCTCAACCCTAATCTGTCCTGCCCACCCTTCCTCCTCTCTTTTTTCTCTCTCTCTCTCCTCTCTCTCTCTCTCTCTCTCTCTCTCTTCTCTCTCTCTCGTGGTGGTCTTCTTCTCTTCACGTTGTTCTCCCTCCACTTTATATAGGGAGGGACACAAAGGATTTCCCTTCGGGCCATGCCTTTGTCCATGCTGCTTCTCAAACGTCCTTGTTCACAAGTACCCTTGTTCACAAGTACCCTGAATTCTCCATTCGCTACATTCTTCCACACATCAGCATTTACCCACATCCCTACCTAATTGATTAGCAAACAAACACTTGGCACCAGATGGACATCGAAATTTCCCGCCGACTTCGGGGGTCACTTAACACCAGTAATTATCCTGGAGAAAAGCTACGACAACAACGTCCACGCGCATTCAACCAGCCTGACAATAGAACCAACACAGTGCTCCACAGCAATACCTCTGAATGCGCCAAAGACTCCTGCTCTTCAACGACTGTTTTACAAAGGCAACCTCAGCTGACTGAGTATGTAGCGCGCACCCGATGCTCCGAAGTCCTAGTGGTTACGTCCCTCCCCCCTTTCACTATTGGAAAGGTCTGAACTTGGAAAAGTCCTTACTACCTCAGGTCCATCTGTCACCTGACCACTTTGCCTCCTCGACACAGTTCGACCATGTGCGGTGGGTAAGGCACACTGGTTAATGGCTATATAACCTATTTTGGTACTACGTACAACATTCCTCGTCTCTAAGCGCTAAAGGTCTTTTGCGAGAGGTTTCACGCCCTTGACAATGTGTTTAAGTGTGTGTGTGCGTGCGTGCTTGCATGTGTGTGCGTGTGTGTCTGTCTGTGTGTCAGTGTGTGTATCTGTGTCTGTGTGTATCCATGTGTGCTTTTGTGTGTGTGTGTGGTGCGCACGCGTGCGCGTGCTTGTGCGCGCTCACACGAGTGTGTGTATGTGTGTGTCTCTGTGCATGGTGTGTGTGTGTGTGTGTGTGGTGTGTGTGTGTGTGTGTGTGTGTGTGTGTGTGTGTGTGTGTGCACGTTGCTTCCTCTGTGTGTGTGTGTGTTTATGTGCGCCGCGCATGTGTGTGTATATGTGTGCGTGTGTTTTGTTTTATTAGAGGGAGCTTTGCAGCTGCTTCATCATTTGTTTACAGCTTTTATTTCTTTTTTCTTTTTTTGCTCTTTTGTTCTTGTCTTCATTTGATTTGATTTCATCAGCTTTTCTGTCTGGGAGTTTCTCCATTTCCCTCTCACCGCTTAGTGCTAAGAGAAGGCAGCCTGTGCCCAGTGGTCAGACTTTGGTGGTCCGTTTTAGGCCACTGACCATCTTTTCTCCCATCCTTTCAACAGACATTCTGGTCCATTCTGCCATTGTTGGAGTCTTACCCACATTTCTGTCGCATGAACACACTTTGATGTGCATGACTTGGGGTTGAAGATTATTCAGTTCACATCTCGACCCCAGCCCAACCTTCTTCCAATACGTTATCACCTATCCCCACCCTACCCCCCAAACCCCAACCCCCAACGCTCTGCCTTCTTTTCTTCATACCTGTTCTCTGTTTTTGATATCTCTATTATCCCCTACTCCTTTTTTTTATCTTTTTCTTTTTTTCTCCATTTTTTTGTTGGTTTGGTTTTGGGTTCTTTTTCCTATTCACTCCGCTGCTGACAGACATCTAGGAAGCATTGTGTTTGTGCATTTTGACGTCTTTTTATGATGTTCAAAGAAGACATAGTCGCTAAGATTTCATCGGTCTGTTTTATATTGACTGCAGTTTTACACCTTGTTTTTTTTGTGTTAATTAGTATGTGGGCTTGTAGACAATTAGCAAACTCAACAGAGTGCAGATTGGATTGTCCTCAGATTGTGTAGGGAATATATTAGCATATTAAATGGACTCCATTCTGAATTATCTTCAGATCGTCCAGACTCAAAGAACATGTAAACACATTAGCATAAAAATAGATTTTAGTTTGCATTATCTTCAGATCATATAGGACCCAAAGAACGTGGGACACACTGTCATATGAACGGATTCCAGTTTGGATTATCTTTAAATCGTCCAGACCCCAGGAACATGTAGACACATTAGCATATTCAACAGGTTCCAGTTGGGATTACCTTCATGTTTCTTGACCCGAAGAACGGGCGACTTCGATTCCTACGCCGACTGACAGACGTATACTGAGAGCTGTCCCTAACTATCACACGGAAGCTTACATAATTCGGTCAACCGCTGAAGCCTACACACACACACACACACACACAACACACACACACACACACACACACACGCACGCACACTACACACACACATATATATATATATATATATTAGTATGTGTTGTGTGTGTGTGTGTGTGTGTGTGTGTGATGTGTGGTGTGTGTGTGTGTGTGTGTGTGTGTGTGTGTGTGGTGTGTGTGTGTTGTGTGTCTGTGAGTACAAACTTGAGTTAATCTGACAATACATTGGTTTCAGTGTGTGTGTGTGTGTGTGTGTGTGTGTGTGTGTGTGTGTGTGTGGTGTGTTGTGTGTGTGTGCAATGTAGTAGGGGTGGAAACAAGTGCAGGCCAACAATTCCTCCATCATTACATTGACTTGGCAAAGATACAAAGGGATCCGCAAAAAAAAAAAAAAAAAAGGGGGGGGGGGGGGGGGGGGGGGAGGGGTGAGGATGGGGGGGGGGGCTGTGCCGGGGGCCGGGGCGGGTGTGGGAGGGCGGCGAGGGTGGGAGGGCGTTGTGGTTTGGGGGGGTCCGGATCGGGCCGGGGTGATGCCGAGGGGGGGGGGCGGGGTGGGGGTGGGGGGGGGGGGGGGGGGGGGGGGGTGGGGGGGGGGGGGGGGGGGGGGGGGGGGGGGGGGGGGGGGGGGGGGGGGGCGGGGGGGGGGGGGGGGGGGGGGGGGGGGGGGGGGGGGGGGGGGGGGGGGGGGGGGGGGGGGGGGGGGGGTGGGGGGGGGGGGGGGGGGGGGGGGGGGGGGGGGGCGGGGGGTGGGGGGGGGGGGGGGGGGGGGGGGGGGGGGGGGGGGGGGGGGGGCGCGGGGGGTGGGGGGGGGGGGGGGGGGGGGGGGGGCGGGGGGTGGGGGGGGGCGGGGGGGGGGGGGGGGGGGGGGGGGCGGGGGGGGGGGGGGGGGGGGGGGGGCGGGGGGGGGGGGGGGGGGGGTGGGGGGGGGGGTGGGGGTGGGGGGGTGTGGGGGGGGGGGGGGGGGGGGGGGGGGGGGGGGGGGGGGGGGGGTGGGGGGGGGGGGGAGGGGGGGGGGGGGGGGGGGGTGGGGAGGGGGGGGGGGGGGGGGGGGGGGCGGGGGGGGGGGGGGGGGGGGGGGGGGGGGGGGGCGGGGGGGGGGGGGGGGGGGGGGGGGGGGGGGTGGGGGGGGGGTGGGGGGGGGGGGGGGGGGGGGGGGGGGGGGGGGGGGGGGGGGGGGGGGGGGGGGGGGGTGGGGGGGGGGGGGGGGGGGGGGGGGGGGGGGGGGGGGGGGGGGGGGGGGGGGGGGGGGGGGGGGGGGGGGGGTGCGGGGGGAGGGGGGTGGGGGGGGGGTGGGGGTGGGGGGGGGGGGGTGGGGGGGGTGGTGGGGGGGCGGGGGGGGGGGGGGGGGGGGGGGTGGGGCGGGGTGGGGGTGGGGGGGGGGGGGGGGGGGGGGGGGGGGGGGGGGGGGGGGGGGGGGGGGGGGGGGGGGGGGGGGGGGGGGGGGGGGGGGGGGGGGGGGTGGGGGGGGGGGGGGGGGGGGGGGTGGGGGGGGGGGGGGGGGGGAGGGGGGGGGGGGGGGGGGGGGGGGGGGGGGGGGGGGGGCGGGGGCGGGGTGGGGGGGGCGGGGGGGGGGGGGGGGGGGGGGGGGGGGGGGGGGGGGGGGGGGGGCGGGGGGTGGCGGGGGGTGGGGGGGGCAAGAGAGAAAACATGAGAATGACAAATCAGGAAATTACAGTTCAACATAAAATCTTTCGCTTGCAGTTTATGGGGACCATCGTAACCATCTGAAGACAGAAACTTTCATATTGCTTTGCTCCGAGGTCTTTTCGTCCGTTTGATCTCATTCGTAAGGAAGCCCGGCTGACTGTGTCTGTGCCCCTTGCATCAAATGGAGAGTACCACAGTCTACAATTCTGTGCTGTTCTCACACCAAGGGTTCAAAAACAGAATCCAACAGCACCCCAAAGCAGCCAGCGAAGGACAGAATAATAAAACAACAACAACAAAAAGTTTAGTGAGGAAACAAGTTTCTGAAAAATACAAATCATTTTCACCATGTAAAAGAGTAAATATTTGAGCCTGTGCTTTAGGATCCATTTAAGGATGCAAGGGAGGTAAAAAAAAAAAAAGTCAACAGTGGTCAGTGCTAGTGTTAAATAATAACCCGAACATTGTCAGTCATGCAAGTGCTGACAGCAGGTAAGAATTGGGCAGAACAGCCTTTACTTGCATCTCTCACCGACTGACCAAACAAAAATATGTTGAACAATTTAGTAGTGGGGAAAACAAGCGCACATTAACAATTCCTCCATATACACATTTTGATAAATAAACAAGAGATAAACTTTTAAACACCCTATTTCATTTTCAGTCTAACATCCGATTCGTATTTAACACAGCCAAAATGAAAATTATCTTGAAGGGCTAGAGGTCAGACAGGAAGTCCTAATTACGTTCAGCCAAATTTTGTTTTTCTCAAGTACCAAAAATGTAGATACTCTGAAGACAAATGCAAAATTTCAAAAAGAATGCATGGATCCAGACATACTCACAGGACATACAAACAGGTGCTCAAATGAGAACTTTTTGGGGTGGCATTTCCTTTCTCAGTTTTTTTCTTGCTTTTTTATTTTTCTTTTTTTTCATACATCTTGTTTTTCTCATGGAATTCAGATATTCTATCCTTCACCCATTTTTTTTCCTTTCAGTTGTTATAAACTATAAAAACAAAAAGAAAACACACACACATACACACACGCATTGAACAAAGAAGAAAGCTAAATATGATTTTTGTGTTTGTATATTGTGTGTGTGTGTGGGGGGGGGGGGGGGGGGCTCCAGCCGGACTTTTAACAACGGTCACACAGACCCCCCCCCCCCTTTTTTTTTGGTTAAATTGGGAACAATTAATTCTCTCTCGCTCTTTCTCTCTGCCCCAACCCCTCACCCCCCCCCCCCCCTCACACTTAGTGTTTATTTTCTCGATCCTATGTAACAGTGTCACTACTGTGTGCTCTCTCCCCCCTCATCCCCAGCTCCCCCACCCCACCCCACCCTACCACCCCCATCTCTCACACTTAAAGAGTTTATATTCTCAATCATGTTTAACAGTTTATCATTACTGTGTGCTCTCTCCCCCCTCATCCCCAGCTCCCCCCCCCCCCACCCCACCCTACCACCCCCATCTCTCACACTTAAAGAGTTTATATTCTCAATCATGTTTAACAGTTTATCATTACGTGCTTTGTGCCATACCCTCACCCACCCCCCCCATCCCCCCTTAAAGCATATGTCCTCCCCCTCACCCCACCCCCACCCCTACCACCTACCACCCCCATCTCTCACACTTAAAGAGTTTATATTCTCAATCATGTTAACAGTTTATCATTACTGTTGCTCTCTCCCCCCTCATCCCCAGCTCCCCCACCCCACCCCACCCTACACCCCCATCTCTCACACTTAAAGATTTATATTCTCAATCATGTTAACAGTTTATCATTACTGCATTACTATGTGATGACTCTCACTCTCTCCCTCTCCACCTCCCCCCCCCTCCCTCCCACCTTCCCCTCCCCATTGCATTCCGCTCGGAGGTGAGAAAGTA
The DNA here is from genome assembly GCA_033310375.1 of Conus canariensis. Classification (NCBI taxonomy): domain Eukaryota; kingdom Metazoa; phylum Mollusca; class Gastropoda; order Neogastropoda; family Conidae; genus Conus; species Conus canariensis. The sequence continues at coordinate 18,789 of JAMYXO010001942.1, read as the reverse complement.
TGTGTAATTTACCATTTTTCTTGTATGAAGAAGGATTATACGTACATTTTTAAATATACAATCATGTTCATATATATACAACCACATGTTTCTCCAATGAAAAAACAAAATCTAAAAAACACTTGTCAGTTTGCTCTCTATCCCGTACCCCCCCCCCTCTCTCTCTCTCCCCCCGTACCCCCCCTCTCTCTCTCCCGTACCCCCCCTCTTCTCTCTCTCTCCCGTACCCCCCCTCTCTCTCCTCCCCCGTACCCCCCCTCTCTCTCTCTCTCTCTCCCGTACCCCCCCTCTCTCTCTCCCCCGTACCCCCCCTCTCTCTCTCTCCTCCCGTACCCCCCCTCTCTCTCTCCCCCGTACCCCCCCTCTCTCTCTCTCTATCCCGTACCCCCCCTCTCTCTCTCTCTCCCGTACCCCCCCTCTCTCTCTCTCTCCCGTACCCCCCTCTCTCTCTCTCTCCCGTACCCCCCCTCTCTCTCTCTCCTCCCGTACCCCCCCCTCTCTCTCTCTCTCTCCCGTACCCCCCCCTCTCTCTCTCTCTCCCCGTACCCCCCCTCTCTCTCTCTCCCGTACCCCCCCCCTCTCTCTCTCTCTCCCGTACCCCCCCTCTCTCTCTCTCTCTCTCTCCGTACCCCCCTCTCTCTCTCTCTCTCTCCCGTACCCCCCCTCTCTCTCTCTCTCTCCCGTACCCCCCCCTCTCTCTCTCTCCCACCATCCCGTCTCCTCCCCATCACCCACCATCCCCGTCGTTCCCCCCCCTCTCTCTCTCTCTCTCCCGTACCACCCCCCCTCTCTCTCTTCCCGTACCACCCCCCTCCTCTCCTCCCGTACCACCCCCCCTCCTCTCTCTCTCCCGTACCACCCCCCTCTCTCTCTCTCTCCCGTACCACCCCCCCTCTCTCTCTCCCGTACCCCCCCCTCTCTCTCTCTCCCGTACCACCCCCCCTCTCTCTCTCTCCCGTACCACCCCCCCCTCTCTCTCTCTCCCCGTACCCCACCCCCCCTCTCTCTCTCTCTCCCGTACCACCCCCCCCTCTCTCTCTCTCTCCCGTACCACCCCCCCTCTCTCTCTCTCTCCCGTACCACCCCCCTCTCTCTCTCTCTCTCCCGTACCACCCCCCCCTCTCTCTCTCTCTCCCGTACCACCCCCCCTCTCTCTCTCTCTCCCGTACCACCCCCCCCCTCTCTCTCTCTCCCGTACCACCCCCCCTCCTCTCTCTCTCTCCCGTACCACCCCCCCTCTCTCCTCTCTCTCCCGTACCACCCCCCCTCTCTCTCTCTCTCCCGTACCACCCCCCCTCTCTCTCTCTCTCCCGTACCACCCCCCCTCTCTCTCTCTCTCCCGTACCACCCCCCCTCTCTCTCTCTCCCGTACCACCCCCCTCTCTCTCTCTCTCCCGTACCACCCCCCCCTCTCTCTCTCTCCGTACACCCCCCCCCTCTCTCTCTCTCTCCCGTACCACCCCCCTCTCTCTCTCTCCCGTACCACCACCCCTCTCTCTTCTCTCCTCTCCCCCATCCCGTCTCCTCCTCCCATCACCTACCTCCCCCCCCCCCCCCCCACACCCCTCGGTGATGAGAAAGTGCGTGCTGACCTGACCTTCACTTTTCTCTCTACCCCCCCCCCCCCCCCCCCCCCCCCCCCCCCCCCCCCCCCCCCCCCCTCGGTGATGAGAAAGTGCGTGCTGACCTGACCTTCACTTTTCTCTCTACCCCCCCCCCCCCCCCCTCGTGATGGAAAGTGCGTTGACCTGACCTTCACTTTTCTCTTACCCCCCCCCCCCCCCCTCGGTGATGAGAAAGTGCGTTCTGACCTGACCTTCACTTTTCTCTCTACCCCCCCCCCCCCCCCCCCCCCCCCCCCCCCCCCCCTCGGTGATGAGAAAGTGCGTTCTGACCTGACCTTCACTTTTCTCTCTACCCCCCCCCCCCCCCCCCCCCCCCCCCCCCCCCCCCCCCCCCCCCCCCCCCCCCCCCCCCCCCCCCCCCCCCCCCCCCCCCCCCCCCCCCCCCCCCCCCCCCCCCCCCCATCTTTCAGAATTAACTTCCAATGATGTAAATATATCTGTGCTTAGGTTGTCCATGCTTCGGTTATTCCTCCTCATCCCACTGTCGGGGTCCTCATCCTCCTATTTTTTCCCCTTCTCTTGTTTTTTTTCTTTCTTTTTTTCCCTCAATCATGTCAGGTTTTTGTTTCCTTTCTCTTTTTTCTTTTCCTCTATAATTCATCCTCACCAAGCAAGTATGTACGATCTATTAACGTTGGACATTCTCTTGCTGGTTTAAGTGTTTTGTCGTTTGATACTGTCGTCTGGGTTTATCTATGTACTATTCTGTACTGCACTGACGCTTTCATTCTGCGTATGGCGAGAGAGACAAGACAAGACAAGACAAGACAAGACAAAATTCTTTATTTACGAGGATAATAGGTAAGCACTGATGTGCTTTTTTACATCCAGTCCTCGCCCTGAGTAGGGTCAACAATATAAAATAAAAGGTAACAAAGGAAGCATGCAAAAGTGACTAGAACTACAATACAATACGGGATTAAAATTTAAAAAAAAAAGAGAAGGAGAGAGAGAGAGAGAGACGCAGGAGCGAAGGGAGTGCAGGGTAAGTCTGCAGAGAGAGAGAGAGAGAGAGAGAGAGAGAGAGGAGGGAGAGAGAGAGAGAGGGTGGGGGAGAAAGAGGCGAGAGTGGGTGCGATAAGAGAGCATGTTTAGAACAATCTGACAATCAAAAAATTCCAAAGAGATACAAGACAATCGATTTTGAAGCACCGGGGGAGGGAGGGGGGGGGGGGGCGATAGAAATAAAGCACAAATGGAGGTGGGAAATGCATAATGATAGCCCAGTCGCTACGGGTAGGAGGGGATGTCATATGGATAATAAATCAAGTCATTCCAGCAGAACCGTGAGAGAGAGAGAGAGAGAGAGAGAGAGAGAGAGAGAGAGAGAGAGAGAGAGAGAGAGAGAGAGAGAGAGTGAGTCACATAAGAACATAAGCATATTGACAGAATGACAAGAGGGCAGGAGGTAATAGGAAATCACACACACACACACACACACACACACACACACACACACACACACACACACACACACACACACACACATGTACTCATATAAGACATACTTACTAAACAAAATAACATACATGTGCATTTCAAGTACAAAACACTTTCTAAATAGTCAGGTATATATATAAGGCAAAGAGGGTGGTGGTGATTGGTGGTGGATTTATGGCGGAGTATGTAAGTACTGGCACATAAGATGGTTGAAATAATGGTGTTTGAAGGTTGATATGCATTGGCGTTGTTTGGTTGATTCAGGGAGCGAGTTCCATTGACAGGAACCTGAATATGTTAAACTGGATTTGAATAAGTCAATTCTAGGAACAGGCACATGAAGTTTGGGTAGAGTCCTTGAGGAATTTATTGAGAATCTGTGAACTAATGTTGAGGGTGCCTTCCCAGACACAATCTTGTGCATTATGATCCCTTTGTTGTATTGTAATCTCAGACTTAATGGGAGAACTTGAATCTTTTTATAGTCCGAGTCCAGAAGACTATTGCTTTTTAGGAGGACTAATTTGAGTGCTCGCTTGTGTAGGCTTAACAATGGTTTGAGAGTGTTAGCGCTAGCGCAGTCCCATAGTGTAGATCCATAGTCTATGTATGATTGAATATGAGACTGGAAAAAGAGCTTGCGTGAATGCAGGTCGAGGAAGCGTTTGATTTTGGAGAGTTGATAAACTTTCTGTGAAACTTTTTTGCATAGTGAGGTTATGTGAGCTTGCCAACTCATATTGTTATCAATTGTTATTCCTAGCACTTTGATGCATGTAACCTGTTCAACGGGTTCATTTTTAAGATGTACAGGAGGAAACTTAAGAGTGAGATTTTGTCTTTTTTGCCTAGTTGTGATAAGCATGGATTTAGTTTTTTGAGGGTGAAGCGACATGTGATTTAGTTCAGTCCATTTGACGAGGTCATTCGCACTTTCTTGTAAAGTGTGTGCAAGAACAGTAACATCAGAATGATTTGTATGTATTGTTGTATCATCAGCAAAGAGTTCACAGGTGGATGTGATATGGAGAGGTAAATCATTGATGTAAATTGTGAACAGTAAGGGACCCAGGATAGAGCCTTGTGGGACGCCATAGGAAAGTGTTTGAAATGAAGAGAAAGTTGTATTAATTTTTACACATTGTTGCCTATTTGTGAGATATGAGTGAAAAAGCGTAAGTGTTTTTGTGGATAAGCCATACAATTTCAGTTTTCTAAGTAGAAGGTTATGGTCTATCACATCAAATGTTTTTTTGAAATCAATAAATAGGACACCACAATATCTGTTGTTGTTAATGCTATTTAGCCAGTCATCAACCAGGTTGATTAGGGCTGAGAGAGAGAGAGAGAGAGAGAGAGAGAGAGAGAGAGAGAGAGGAGAGGGAAGAGAGAGAGAGAGAGAGAGAGAGAGAGAGAAGAGAGAGAGAGAGAGAGGAGAGAGAGAGAAGGCAGCTACGGGCAGAACTTAATCCATGGTTATCCCTCCGTTCTTTCCTTGGTCAAAGAAAGAAAATTAAAAAATCTTCGAAGCCCTCCCTGAAACGAAATCAAAGACAATCGTACAAGGAGGACACAAAGAATGAGCGTACCATCTTGGAAGGTAGGATCACCACGCGATCACAGCACTTCCAAACACAGACCAAACAAAAACAATCTATTTGTTGTGGAGTAATCACAGCATCTTGTTTTATTTTAACATGTGCAATAGCGTATCAGTGATAGGCCCTTGCAGATATTTGACAGTAAAACCAGTAATTTTTTAAACAAAGACCAAACTGACACCAGACATTAAAAGTAAACAAACGATATTTAAGATCACACATTTCCAGCCCACAGGACATCAGATACGTTTTGGAAATCAATTTCCTTCCCAATTTGATCAGATTAACATAACAATAACGACAACAATCTCGCTAACACCAAACAAATAGAACAAGGTTCATAGAGACTGGCACACGAGCACATATACTGCACACATAGATATGAAGAAAACGTGTTTATCACCCATGGACTCTTTACGACAGGGTATGTTGCTGTAATATTTGCAATAGCCTACCAAGGAAAGGCATAACTCATTCAGTGGTACAAACGTTCAGACCAGTATCTGGCATTAAGGACAGTCTCATTCATACCGAACACACACACACACACACACACACACCACACACACACACACACACACACACACACACACACACACACCTCTGCACCTGCAGATAATCACACATGAACGTCCAAACACAGGCAAAGGAAAAACAACCTATTTGTCAAAGAGTAATCACAGCATGCTGCTTCACTGTAATATTTGCAGAGGCGTGTCAGTGATAGACCCTTGCAGATAGTTGACAGTAAATCCATTCATCTTTGAAAGAAAGACCAAATTAACACCAGTCATTGAAATGAAAAAAAATGAAAGTTAAGATCACACATTTCTAGCCCACAGGACATCAGATGTGTTTCAGAAATCCATTTCTTCAACATTTGATACAACTGACACAACAAAACGGTCAACAATCCCACTCACACCTCACATACAGAACAAGGTTTGCACAGACATGTACACTAGCACATATAATGCACACATTGACATGAAGACAACATGCTTATCATAGACTCTTTAAAACATATGCTGTCATATTTGCAATGGCGTACCAAGGATAGGCCATTGCAAAGATGAGACAGCAGCATAGCTCATATAGTGGCACAAAGATTACTAAAGTATCTAGCATTAAGGATAAACAAATACAAATTGTCATTAGGAGTAGTAACCAAACAATCCATCTGAAAGAACAAGTCTCATTCATATTTAAGACATGGAGAAACACACACACACACATGCGCGCGCACACACACACACACACCTGCACGTGCTGATTTACAGACACACACCAAACAAAAAGAACCTATTTGTTCGGGAGTAGTTGTTTTACTGTAATATTTGCAAAGGCGTATCAGTGACAGGCCCTTGCAGCTTATTTGACAGTAAAACCGTTCATCTTTTATATCAAGAGCAAACTGATATCATGCTCAGAAAGATAAAAAAGAAAAGAATGAAAGCCGTGATCACACATTTCTAGCCCACAAAACATCAACAGAGATGTTTTAGAAATTCAGTATTTTCAATCCCAACTCACACCAAACAAATAGAACAAGGTTCACTGAGACAGGTAGGTACACAAGCACATATACTGCACACATCGATATGAAGAAAACATGCTTATCATGGACTCTTTACAACAGGGTATGTTGCTGTCATATTTGCAATGGCGTACCAAGGATAGGCCATTGCAAAGATTGGACAGCAGCATAACTCGTATGGTGGCACAAAGATTAGTAGAGTATCTCGTATCAAAGATGACAGGAAATAAAATTGTCAGTGGCACTAGAAACCAAATCATCCTGCTAATACAAATATAAATACTCTGAAGTCGTGAAGACCAAAGCAAAAGTTCAAAAAGAATGCATGGATCCAGACACTAACAGGACATACACTCACACACACACACAGGTGGTCAAATCAGACCTTTTTTTCAGTGGCATTTCCTTTCTCAGTTTTTTTCTTTCTTTTTTCCTTTTTCTCAGTTTTTCAAATATCTCGTTTTTCTCATGGACTTCAGATACTCTATCCTTTACCCGCTTTTTTCCTTTTAGTTGTTATAAACGCTAAAAAAACAAACAAAAAGAAAACATGCGACACACACCCCACACACACACACACATGCATATGCAGATAAGCACACATGAACGTCCAAACACAGACAAAGCAAAAACAACCTATTTGTCAAGGAGTAATCACAGCATGCTGCTTTACTGTAATATTTGCAATGGCTTGTCAGTGACAGGCCCTTGTAGATATTTGACAGTAAATCCATTCATCTTTGAAATAAAGACCAAATTAACACCAGTCATTAAAATGGAAAAAAACACGATAGCTGAGATCACACATTTCCAGCCCACAAGACATCGACAGACATGTTTTAGCAATCCATTTCATCAACATTTCATACAACTGATATAACAAAACGCTCAACAATCCCACTCACACCACACATACAACACAAGGTTCGCACAGACACGTACACTAGCACATATAATGCACGCATTGATATGAAGAAAACATGCTTATCATGGACTCTTTAAAACAGGATATGTTGCTGTCATATTTGCAATGGCATACCGAGCATAGGCCATTGCAAAGATGAGACAGCAGCATAGCTCATATAGTGGCACAAAGATTACGAAAATATCTGGTATTCTGGATAAGCAAATACTAATTGTCATTAGGAGTACTAACCAAACCATCCATCTGACACAACAAGTCTCATTCATACCGAATACATGGGGACCACACACACACACACACACGCATACACACACACACGCACGCGCACACACGCAAACAAACACACACACACACACACACACACAACACACACACACACACACATCTCCACGTGCTGATTTACAGACACGCACTTCCAAACACGGACCAAACAAAAACAACCTATTTGTTCGGCAGTAGTAACAGCATCTTGTTTTACTGTAATATTTGCAAAGGTGTATCAGTGATAGGCCCTTGCAGATATTTGACAGTAAAACCAGTAATCTTTTAAACAAAGACCAAACTGACACCAGACATTAAAGTAAACAAATGATACTTGAGATCACACATTTCTAGCCCACAGTACATTAGATATGTTTTGGAAATCAATTTTCTTCCAAATTTGAAAAGATTAACATAGCAATAACGACAACAATCTTGCTCACACCAAACATATACAACAAGGTTCACAGAGACTGGTACACGAGCACATATACTGCACACATAGATATGAAGAAAACATGTTTATCACCCATGGACTCTTTACAACAGGATTTGTTGCTGTAATATTTGCAATGGCCTACCACGGAAAGGCGTAACTCATACAGTGGTACAAAGTTCAGTCCGGTACCTGCCAGTAAGGATAGTCTCATTCATACCGCACGCACACACACACACACACACCACACACACACACACACACACACACACCACACACACACACACACACACCAACCTCTGCACGTGCAGATAAGCACTCATCAATGTCCAAACACAGACAAAGGAAAAACAACCGATTTGTCAAGGAGTAATCACAGCATGCTGCTTTACTGTAATGTTTGCAATGGCTTGTCAGTGATAGGCCCTTGTAGATATTTGACAGTAAATCCATTCGGCTTTGAAATAAAGACCAAATTAACACCAGTCATTGAAATGGAAAAAAAGATAGTTGAGATCACACATTTCCAGCCCAACAGGACATCGACAGAAATGTTTTACAAATCCATTTCTTCAACATTTGATACAACTGATATCACAAAACGCTCAACAATCCCATTCACACCACACATACAAAACAAAGTTCTCACACACACATGTACACCAGCACATATAATGCAGACATTGATATGCAGAAATGTGCTTATCACCGACTCTTTAAAACAGGGTACGTTGCTGTCATATTTGCAATGGCGTACCAAGGATAGGCCATTGCAAAGATGAGACAGCATCATAGCTCATATAGTGGCACAAAGATCACTAAAGTATCTGGCATTAAGGATAAGCAAATACAAACAGTCATTAGCACTAGTAACCAAACCATCCATCTGAAAGAACAAGTCTCATATCATAAACCCACAACCATACACACACACACCACACACACACACACCACACACACACACACACACACACACACAACACACACACCCACAACACACACACGCATGTACACACACACGCACACACACGTCTCCATGTGCTGATTTACAGACATGCACTTCCAAACACGGACCAAACAAAAACAACCTATTTGTTCGGCAGTAGTAACAGCATCTTGTTTTACTGTAATATTTGCAAAGGTGTATCGGTGACAGGCCCTTGCAAATATTTTACTGTAAAACCAGTAATCTTTTAAATAAAGACCAAACTGACACCAGACATTAAAAGTAAACAAATGATATTTAAGATCACACATTTCCAGCCCACAGGACATCAGATATGTTTTGGAAATCAATTTTCTTCCAAATTTGAGAAGATTAACATAACAATAAAGACAACAATCTCACTCGCGCCAAACATATACAACAAGGTTCACAGAGACTAGTACACGAGCACATATACTGCACACATAGATATGAAGAAAACATGCTTATCACCCACTGACTCGTCAGGACAGGGTATGTTGCTGTGACCTACCAAGGACAGGCATAACTCATACAGTAGTACAAAGTTCAGACCAGTATCTGGCATTAAGGATAGTCTCATTCATACCGAACACACACACACACAACACACACACAACACACACACACACACACACACACACACACACACACACACCTCTGCACGTGCAGTTGAGATCACACATTTCCAGCCCAACAGGACACCGACATATGTTTCAGAAATCCATTTCTTCAACATTTGATACAATTGATATCACAAAACGCTCAACAATCCTGCTCACACCACACATACAGAACAAGGTTCGCACAGACACGTACACTAGCACATATAATGCACACATTGACATGAAGACAACATGCTTATCATGGACTCTTTAAAACAGGATATGTTGCTGTCATATTTGCAATGGCATACCAAGGATAGGCTTTGCAAAGATGAGAGCAGCATAGCTCATATAGTGGCACAAAGATTACTAAAGTATCTGGCATTAAGGATAAGCAAATACAAATTGTCATTAGGACTAGTAACCAAACCATCCATCTGAAAGACCAAGTCTCATTCATACCGAATACATGGACATACACACACACACACGCTCACACCCACACACACCCACGCATACACACACACGCACGCATGCACACACACACACGCACACACACACGCACGTCGACACACACACAATGGCCTACCAAGGAAAGGCATAACTCACACAGTAGTACAAAGTTCAGACCAGTATCTGGCATTAAGGATAGTCTCATTCACACCAAACACACACACACACACACCACACACACACACACACACACACACACACACACACACACACACACACACCTCTGCACCTGCAGATAAGCACACATGAATGTCCAAACACAGACAAAGCAAAAACAACCTATTTGTCAAGGAGTAATCACAGCATGCTGCTTCACTGTAATATTTGCAATGGCGTGTCAGCGATAGGCCCTTGTAGATAGTTGACAGTAAATCCATTCATCTTTGAAATAAAGACCAACCTAACACCAGTCATTGAAATGGAAAAAAAACATAGTTACTACGAGATCACACATTTCTAGCCCTAAGGATATCAGATATGTTTTGGAAATCAAATTTCCTTCAAATTTGATCAGATCAACATGACAATACCGACAACAAACTCGCTAACACCAAACATATAGAACAAGGTTCACAGAGACTAGTACACGAGCACATATACTGCACACATAGATATGAAGAAAACATGTTTATCACCCATGGACTCTTTACGACAAGATATGTTGCTGTAATATTTGCAATGGCCTACCAAGGAAAGGCATAACTCATACAGTGGTAGAAAGTTCAGACCAGTATCTGGCATTAAGGATAGTCTCATTCATACCGAACACACACACACACACCACACACACACACACACACACACACACACACACACACACACACACACACGCACGCACCTCTGCACCTGCAGATAATCACACATGAACGTCCAAACACAGGCAAAGGAAAAATAACCTATTTGTCAAAGAGTAATCACAGCATGCTGCTTCACTGTAATATTTGCAGAGGCGTGTCAGTGATAGGCCCTTGCAGATAGTTGACAGTAAATCCATTCATCTTTGAAAGAAAGACCAAATTAACACCAGTCATTGAAATGGAAAAAAAATGAAAGTTAAGATCACACATTTCTAGCCCACAGGACATCAGATGTGTTTCAGAAATCCATTTCTTCAACATTTGATACAATTGACACAACAAAACGGTCAACAATCCCACTCACACCTCACATACAGAACAAGGTTCGCACAGACACGTACACCAGCACATATAATGCACACATTGACATGAAGACAACATGCTTATCATGGACTCTTTAAAACAGGGTATGTTGCTGTCATATTTGCAATGGCGTACCAAGGATAGGCCATTGCAAAGATGAGACAGCAGCATAGCTCATATAGTGGCACAAAGATTACTAAAGTATCTAGCATTAAGGATAAACAAATACAAATTGTCATTAGGAGTAGTAACCAAACAATCCATCTGAAAGAACAAGTCTCTTTCATACGGAAGACATGGACACACACACACAACACACACACACACACACACACACACACACACACACCAACACACCTGCACGTGCTGATTTACAGACACACACCAAACAAAAAGAACCTATTTGTTTGGGAGTAGTTGTTTTACTGGAATATTTGCAAAGGCGTATCAGTGACAGGCCCTTGCAGCTTATTTGACAGTAAAACCGTTCATCTTTTATATCAAGAGCAAACTGATATCATGCTCAGAAAGATAAAAAAAGAAAAGAATGAAAGCCGTGATCACACATTTCTAGCCCACAAAACATCAACAGAGATGTTTTAGAAATTCAGTATCTTTCAATCGCAACTCACACCAAACAAATAGAACAAGGTCCACTGAGACAGGTCAAGCACATATATAGTAGAGTATCTGGTATCAAAGATGACAGGAAATAAAAGACAAATTGTTAGTGGCACTAGAAACCAAATCATCCTGCTAATACAAATATAAATACTCTGAAGTCGTGAAGACCAAAGCAAAAGTTCAAAAAGAATGCATGGATCCAGACACTAACAGGACATACACCACACACACACACAGGTGGTCAAATCAGACCTTTTTTTCAGTGGCATTTCCTTTCTCAGTTTTTTTCTTTCTTTTTTCCTTTTTCTCAGTTTTTCAAATATCTCGTTTTTCTCATGGACTTCAGATATTCTATCCTTTACCCGCTTTTTTCCTTTTAGTTGTTATAAACGCAAAAAAAACACAAAAAAAACAAAAAGAAAACGCGCGCACACACATGCACACACACGCGCGCACGCGCACACACACACACACACACACACACACAGAGACACACATACACACACTAAACAAAGAAGAAAGCCGAATGTGATTCATGTATACACAGCAATCATCCATTGCTAATGGGAATATTTCATAAAACAGACAACGTACAGAAGTCGTTACGGTTTAGTTTGTCATTTGTCCTCTTTCTGGTGATACTGTGTGCACACAAACAGAGCTAAAAAAAAAAAAAAAAAAAAAAAAAACGGGCCTATCATTCACCCTTCACAACATGGTACACCGCTGCAATATTTGCAATGGCGTATCAAAGACAGGCCATAGCAAAGATTGGACAGCAGCTTGACTCCTTTACTTCTACTAAGTGTGATAAAACATCTGGCTTATCTTCACTATCAACTCTAAAGCTATCAAGAAATGGAATGCAATTAAATCCATTATTCTTATTATTAGTGAGGGGGGTGGGTGGGGGGGGGGGGGGGGCAGTGTTTTCCCGTTAGTTTCAAATGTTGATTTTTGGCCACTGGTTGGACTGTGTTCTGGAAGGATTTAACTTACCAAAAAAATGGTATCGCCATTTTTTGTGATTTCTTTATACTTTTTCTCTCAATTTCAAATTACGGCCCAAATCATGCTAAGTAATTTGATTATATCACCCCAAAATACATTCTGTACACAAAGCAAACAACCAACATATTGCTAAAAGTAATATAATTACTAAGAAAAAAAAACCACTCCTTTCAACAACTCAAACTTTTTTTGTTCTTGACTTCTAAATTGTACATACAGTGGTAATCTCATAGCTGAAACCTGTTTTATTTAGTTCTTTCGGTCCACCGTCTGGCTGGTTCTGGTCAGCTAATGTAGGACAGAACTTCAATGTTCATTTAGTGTTTGTGTTCATAGTTTGATGGAAGGATCTCCTTCATCACCCTCTTCAATTCCTAAGAATGCCTGGTTGACATTACTGCACACCTCCTCATCGGCGCCACACAAACACATCTCGGAGCAGTTGAGGCCCTGCGACCGACAGGAACAGTGTGATGTGCAACTGGTCTTCTTGCACCCACATTTGATGAGGTGAGTAACTGTGGCTGGAGCTGGAGGATCCCTTGTTGGAGCTGGTACCAGCCTATCCCCTCTTCCTTCCACCCGTCGGTTGTTGCTGGTGGTAGCCGAGGGTGAGGAATGTCATCCTGACGCCACACCTTCCAAGTGTGATTCTTGCTTTCATCAACAGCCTTTTGCAGGTGTTTCCCTGCACTGAATGTACACAACTCATGAACTGTTCCTTCCTGTCTTCTTGGCAGAAGAAACACTGCTTTGCATTGAAAGGAGATGTTGCTGAACGTGTGAAGTGAAGAGTCTCACTTTCAGCAGAGCCTGATGCACTAGTGGCTGCAGAAGAAGGCCGTCCACGCCTCTTCTGTACATGCTGACTCTCTCCTTCTTGGCAGGCCTTCTGGTTTCGTGCCTTGGCATGCTCAAGGTGACCACTGTGACAAGAAGATCCATAATGTTTTCTGTGCCACTTTGCTTACATATCTTTTAGATTGGAGGCAGTGTACCCATGCAATCGCCCACTGATCTGTGCATGATCAGCATCTCCATACTGTCCTCTTTCGTGCACAAACAGGAGGAACTTTGAGTAGGGTTCCTCTGGTGGTTCAGACGCTAGGACACCAGTGCCAGGCTCCTGACACTGAATACACAGTTTGAAATCAGTTTCTGGTCTTGGTTTCTTACTGGTACTGGGCTCCATCTTGTGTGACTGCTCCTAATGGCTCATGCACTTCAATCTGCAACACACGAAATTTAGGGTCATGTAGATGTGTATTTCTTACTTCTAAGGCCTTAGCTGTCATGCAAACGTTAGCTGATATGGATCATCACTGCATCTTCCTGAAGAGGAGAAAGTGAGATCTCAGTATTATATGCTGGTCTGAATGGGTCGTGGCTGCAAAGTTCAACAAGAAGTTAACTGTATGATCATAAACAGGATAAACAGATAATCTGTATGAGACACTGTTAGTTCAGATTGAATATTTGTCGGAAACACTTTGAAAACACAATGTAACATTCTGGCACTCACAGTCTGAAACAAAGCGTGATAAATACAGTACGTTGGGTCAAAAATGACCTTTCAGCTTTGACGCTGTGTCAAGTTTACTGAAGGCCCACAGAAAAAATGGCGACATTTTTCCACTTCCTGGCAATCCTAAAAAACAAATTCTTTAATAGTTGCAAAAAACTAACATGCAAAACCGACGGAAGCCCAGTTGTTACTCACGAGAGAGAGAAGGAGAGAGAGAGAGAGAGAGAGGAGAGAGAGAGGAGATGAGAGAGAGAGAGGAGGAGAGAGAGAGAGAGAGATGTTTAAATGACAACTTTCTCAGGGGCGATTTTTTTTTAACTTAATTCCTTTTTTTCATTCGTTTCATATATCTTTTTTCCATTTCATAGGCCTCATCCGTTCTTTTCTTCGCTTATTTTTTTTTTAGCAGAGAGAGAAAAGAGAGAGAGCAGACGAAGACGAGAGAGAGAGGAGAGAAGAGAGGAGGAGAGAGAGAGAGAGGAGAGAGAGAGAAGATGAATGTGACATGTATGGACTGTTAGAAAATTTCTGAGGACTAATAGAAACCACGTTTCTTTATTCAACCTTGACATCTTGTGTACCAATAAAGAAAACAATTTCTCGTTTGTCTAATATGCAACATGCAACTAGGTACATAAGAAAACAGCTTGTCTACTTGTGTACTTATACAGCATATCATTTCTTTGCTACTGGAAATAAGAACGACACTATATCTTGTGTAGTGATAAAGCATAAAGTCTTTACGAGAAACACGGTGTTCGTACTGATAAAGCAACCAGTGTCTCTGAGGTCAACCTTGACAAAGCAAACACAGTGTTCTTGTTGTGTACTGATAAAGAACACAGTTGTCTTGTGTGTACGGAATAAGAAAACAGTTGTCCTGTTGTGTACTGGAATAAGCAAAACACATTGTCTTGTGTGTACCTGAATAAGCAAAACACATTGTCCTCTGTTACTGGAATAAAGCAACACGTTGTCTCTCTTGTGACTGGAATAAAGCAAAACACATTGTCCTCTGTTACCTGGAATAAACAAAACGTGTCCTGTGGTACCTGGAATAAACAAAACACATTGTTCTTCATGTGTACTGAATAAAGCAAAACATGTTCTTGTTGGTACCTGAATAAAGCAAACACATTGTCCGTATGATAAGAACACATTGTTTGTTGTACCTGAATAAAGCAAAACACGTTGTCTCTGCTGGTACTGGAAAAAGCAAAACACAGTTGTTCTGTGTGTGTACCTGGAATAAAGCAAAACACAGTTGTCTTGTTGTGTACCTGGAATAAAGCAAACACATTTGTCCTCTGTTGTGTACTGAATAAAGCAAAACACAGTTGTCTCTGTTGTGTACCTGGAATAAAGCAAAACACATTGTCTCTGTGTGTTACCTGGAATAAAGCAAAACACTGTTGTCCTCTATGTTGCCTGATACTAAGGAAAAAGTCAAAAAAACATGTTCCTGTCTGCCTTGTTTCGTACCTGGCACATAAAGAAAAACACTTGTCCTCTGGGTACCTGGAATAAAGCAAAACACTTGTCTCTGTGGGTACCTGGAATAAAAGCAAACACAGTTGTTCTCTGCTGACTTGTTACCTGGAATAAAGCAAAAACACACACGTTGTTCCTTGCTGTGTACCTGGAATGAAAGCAAAACACACTTGTTCTCTGCTGGTACCTGGAATAAAGCAAAACAACTTGTTCTCTGTGGTACTGGAATAAAGCAAAACACATGTGTTCTCTGCTGTGTCCGTGTACTGAATAAAGCAAAACACATGTGTCCTTGCTTGGTGTACCTGGAATAGAAGCAAAACACGTTGTTCTCTGCTGGTACCTGGAATAGAAGCAAAACCACATTGTTCTCTGCTGGTACCTGGAATAAAGCAAAACACACTTGTTCTCTGCTGGTACTGGAATAAAGCAAAACACACTTGTTCTCTGCTGGTACCTGGAATAAAGCAAAACACTTGTCTCTGCTGGGTACCTGGAATAAAGCAAAACACGTTGTTCTTGTGGTCCTGGAATAAAGCAAAAACCTGTTCTCTGCTGTACCTGGAATAGAAGCAAAACAACCACTTGTTCTCTTGCTTGTGTACCTGGAATAGAAGCAAAACACGGTTGTTCTCTGCTGGTACCTGGAATAGAAGCAAAACACACTTGTTCTCTGCTGGTACCTGGAATAGAAGCAAACACACTTGTTCTCTGCTGGTACCTGGAATAGAAGCAAAACACACTTGTTCTCTGCTGCTACCTGGAATAGAAGCAAAACACTTGTTCTCTGCTGGGTACCTGGAATAGAAGCAAAACACACTTGTTCTCTGCTGGGTACCTGGAATAAAGCAAAACTCACTTGTTCTCTGCTGGGTACCTGGAATAGAAGCAAAACACACCTGTTCTCTGCCATACTGGAATAGAAGCAAAACACACTTGTTCTTGCTGCATACCTGGAATACAAGCAAAACTACTTGTCTCTGCTGCTACCTGGAATACAAGCAAAACTCACTTGTTCTCTGCTGGTACCTACAGAAGGAAAACATGCTGTTCTTGCTGCGTACTAGTATAAAGCAAAACCACTTGTTATCTGCTGGTACCTGGAATAGAAGAAAAACCACTTGTTCTTGCTGCGTACCTGCATAGAAGCAAAACACACTGTTCTCTGCCGCATACCTGGAATAGAAGCAAAATACACTGGTCTCTGCTGCATACCTGGAATAAAAGAAAAACACACATGTTCTCTGCTGCATACCTGGATAGAAGCAAAAAACACTTGTTGACTGCTGGGTATCTGGAAAAAGCAAAACACTTGTTCTCTGCTGCGTACCTGGGATAGAAGCAAAACACATGTTCTCTGCTGCGTACCGCAATAGAAGCAAACCACCCGTTTCCTTTTCTCTGCTGAACCTAAAAGAAAACACTTGTTCTCTCGGTACCTGGAATAGAAGAAACACTTTCTCTGCGCTACCTGAATAGAGCAAAACACACTTGTTCTCTGGTACCTGAATAAGCAAACTTTGTGGTCTGGAAAACAAAACACACTTGTTCTTGCTGTACTGAATAGAAGCAAAACACACTTGTTCTCTGCGCTACTGAATAGAAGCAAACACATGTTTGTCACTGGAATAGACAAAACACTTGTTCTCGCTGCGTACCTGGAATAGAAGCAAAACACACTTTTCTTGCTGCTACCTGGAATAGAAGAAAAACACTTGTTCTCTGCTGCATATCTGAATAGAAGCAAAACACACTTGTTCTTGCTGCATACTGAAACAAAAAAACGCATTATCTGGGTACTGAAAAACAAAACACCTTGTTAATTGCTGCGTACCTGGATAGAAGCAAAACACACTGCTCTCTGCTGCTACCTGGAACAGAAGCAAAACACACTTGTATCTGCTGCGTACCTGTATAAGCAAAACACACTTGTTCTCTGCTGGTACCTGGAATAGAAGCAAACCACTTGTCTCTGCTGGTACCTGGAATAGAAGCAAAACACACTTGTTCTCTGCTGCATACTGGAATCAAGAAAACACTTGTTCTCTGCTGGTACCTGGAATAGAAGCAAAACACACTGTTCTCTGCCAATACCTGGAATAGAAGAAAACACTGTTCTCTGCATACCTGGAATAAAGCAAAACATCTGTTCTCTGCTGCTACCTGGAATAAAGCAAAACCACTTGTTCTCTGCTGCGTACTGGAATAGAAGCAAACACACTTTTCTCTGCTGCTACCTAAAAAGAAAACACTGTCTCTGCTGCGTACCTGAATAGACAAAACAATGTTCTCTGCTGCTACTGGAATAGACAAAACCACTGTTCTGCTGTACTGAATAAAGCAAAACACTTTCTCTGTCCTGAAAAGCAAACATTTTTCTCGAAACAATTGTCTCTGCTTGTACCTGGAATAGAAGCAAAACACACTTGTTCTCTGCTGCGTACCTGGAATAGAAGCAAACACATTGTCTCTGTGCGACTGAATAACAACTTGTTCTCTGCTGGTACCTGGAATAGAAGCAAAACACACTTGTTCTCTGCTGCGTACCTGGAATAGAAGCAAAACACACTTGTTCTGCTGCTGTACCTGGAATAGAAGCAAAACACACTTGTTCTCTGCTGCTACTGGAATAGAAGCAAAAACACTTGTTCTCTGCTGGCGTACCTGGAATAGAAGCAAAACACACTTGTTCTCTGCTGCGTACCTGGAATAGAAGCAAAACACACTTGTCTTCTCTGCTGCGTACTGGAATAGAAGCAAAACACACTTGTTCTCTGCTGCATACCTGGAATAAAGCAAAACACACTTGTTCTCTGCTGCGTACCTGGATAAAGCAAAACACACTTGTCTCTGCTGGTACCTGGAATAGAAGCAAAACACACTTGTTCTCTGCTGGTACCTGGAATAGAAGCAAAACACACTTGTTACTCTGCTGCATACCTGGAATAAAAGAAAAACATGCTTGTTCTCTCCGACTGCGGTACCTGGAACTAGAAGCAAAACACACCTGTTCTCTGCTCATTACTGGAATAGAAGCAAAACACAACTTGTTCTCTGCTGCATACCTGGAT